>MCFE01000325.1:0-94732 GCA_002104905.1 Basidiobolus meristosporus CBS 931.73 | reverse complement strand
TTTGGCAGGTTCTTTCAGGGAGGTGTCTTTTGGTAGCAAAGGCATCAACTTTGTATTGTCTGTTGTCAGGGCTGCTTGGATTCACTTTATGAGTCCCAATAGGGGCATCAACAGTAATCTTTCTAGTTGCTGAGTCAGATTTCTGGAAAAGGGCTCTCATCCCTCCTCTTTGGAAATTGGTGGGAATCCTTCTTCCTTCCTTGTCAGCAAGCATTCCATCAGCATCAAACTGTACTGCTCCTTCTCTGAGTAGCTGACTAAGCCCTGAGCATTCTTGTCTGGCATGCTCAGTAGAGTCACACCAGATGCAGTGCCTGGGCAAAGGTCTTTGGCCCTCAGTAGCAACCTCAGCTGAGCCATTAATCTTGAGGGCTAGCTTTTGTAGCTGTTCAGCAAGTTGGTCAATTCTGTTGGTAGTGTAGATCTGATTGTCAGCAGCAGCACTCCTTAGCTCCTTGGTTGACTGGTCTGGCAGATTAGATGTCAGGAGTCTCATGAAGGTAGAAGTTTGCTTTGCCTCTAGGAGAACATGTTTCATCTCTGCAAAGCAAGGAATGCCAGACTTGTCATCCTTGGCTGCATGAAAGTCAACTTTCCTTGCCAAGTCCTGGGGAAGTCCTTGTGCAAGGTAAAGTGTCATGGTAAACTCAGTTATAGCCTGGGACTCTAGGAGTGTCTTGGCCATATCTTCATATTGTTGAATGAACTCTTCAAGTGGTAGCTTGGAAAGTCCAGTTCATACAAAGTGCCTGAGGTCTTCAATTCCATAGTATATCTGGGGTCTACCATACTTGGTCTGTAGGTAGGTCTTCATTAAGGCCCAGTCAGTAAGAATGTCTCCTTGTCTGAGAAGCTTAGCGGTAATATCATTGGTGCAGTAGTAGGGGAAGTCTTCAGACATTTCCTGTTTAGATAAGCTGCACATCTTGCTGAGCTTCTCCCATTTGAATATGAAGCTTTCCACATTCTTTCCATCAAACTGTGGGGCTCCATGTGAGAGTGGTAATGGCATAGAGTTCATTTTGGGTAGGTAGGTTGGTGTTGTAATCTTGGTAATATTGGTAGTCTCCTTTCAATAGGTGGATAACAGCTCAGATCTTCAGGTAAATCTTGTTGGGTCCTAGGGAGCTTGTATGAACCCCCCACGTTGGGTGCCAAATATGTGGTAGTGTATAGGTCCAAGGGAGAGATACGTCCAACACTTCTCAAGTGTTTTATGTGTGGGGTGTACACTGGGTGCAATAACCGCTGGCAAAAGCTTGCTAGGAATACTTCGGTTCTGTCTCTAATCTAATGTGAAGGGGAATAAAGCCACAAGCTTGTCAAGGGAAAACTATTGAGCTACAATTCTCAGCTTAGTTGGCGTCTTAACAAAAGTATGTGCTGGGTTCAGCATCCTTTGAGATGACAATGTACTAAAGCTTCTAAAGTCAAAACAACTGTAAACTCCACCAGCAGGGACTTGATAAGAATGCAGCTGTGGTCAATAGTTACAAAGACAGAAAAGTATATTTGCCTGTACAAGAACAAACTTGGGAAAGAATCAAATATAACAAAAGATACATACTCTGAGTATTCCTCACAAGTAGTGCCTCCAAGGTCAGTTGGCTGTCAGCGTGGTTTCCTGGGAGTGTCATGTGGTCTGGGGTTGGAAGTTCAGGTAGCAGCAGGTAGCAGTGATCACACTAATCAACAAGTTGGTATATTGATAAAAGGGATGATGATTCATTGTTGAGGGATAGCCTCCCTTACATACTTTTCTTACTGGCTAAGTGATTACTAATCATGGTGTTCCAGAAGGTTCTGGATATCAATAGAAATCTTAATGACAACAGAATGACCTAAGAATGTTCTAAGTAGGTGCCGTAAGGTTCTAAGAGGCACAGAACATCAAACCAATCAGGAATCAGTACTCTGAAGCCTGTGTAACATAGGGATACCATATATGGTATGAAAATGGTAGGGATGGTGACACGGGTTGATCATGTGTCACAGGTACTGGTGCGGGTACTTGCCTAATAAAGAAGAACTTATAGCTAGTAATCTGCATAAAGTGAGGGGTAACTTATGCAATAAGGTAAGCAGGTGTGATAGTCAACCGGCTTATGGGATAGTACTAATTGGGTAAGACAAATGGGATAAAACTAAAATAAATGTAGTAGAGATATAGGGAAGTAGAAAATGAGGGAATGAGCACATCTGTCAGTGGGTGTCACTGTCACCCCACTACACCGCTACCTATTATCACTACTTTCTGACTCAGACCTGACAATACTCCCAGGAAACCACGCTGACAGCCAACTGACCTTGGAGGCACTACTTGTGAGGAATACTCAGAGTAGGTATATTTTATTATATTTGATTGCTTCCCAAGTTTGTTCTTGTACAGGCAAAGATACTTTTCTGTCTTTGTAACTATTGTTCAAAGCTGCATTCTTATCAAGTCACTGTTGGTGGAGTTTACAGTTGTTTTGACTTTGGAAGCTTTAGTACATTGTCATCTCAAAGGACATTGAAGCCATTATAAGCTTTTGTTAAGAAGCCAACTAAGTTGGGGATTGTAGCTCAATAGTTTTCCCTTAATAAGCTTGAGGCTTTATCCCCCTTCATATTAGATTAGAAAAAAGACCCAATATTCCTAGCAAGCTTTTGCCAGAGATTTTTGCACCCAGTGAACACCCCACACAAATACACACTTGAGAAGTGTTGGCTGTATTTTGCCCTTTGGACTTATACACCACCACACCAGTCATACCCCATCTGAGGAAGCTGATGCAGTCCTACAAATATTGCAAAGCTATACAGTACTGTACTCAGTGTCAATCAAGCGCAAACATATCCAATATATTGGATGGCAAACATTGCAAACAGCTAAGAAGCAAGGGCTACTTTGAAGGTATGTATGACCATGCCTTTGCTTTAGCACTTGACGGATTCTCATTAAACAAGTAGTCTACAAGCAAATCCTGCTGGCCACTGATGCTCATCAATCTGAGTCTGCTGCCCATCTTAGAGTATCAGAGCAAACATCTGATGGTAGTCTCACTGGTATCTGGGCCTAAATCACTGTTCAACCTGGATAGCCACCTGTATCCATTGCTGGATGAATTTTATATGCTTTCCAGCAGGATAATGGTCAATGGCTGCCATGTAAAAGCTCATATTATAGTCTGTATTAGAGATACCCTGGCCATCAGCATGATAGCAGGTTTTCTGGGCAAAATGTACAGTATTGCTGTCAAATGTGTGAGATCCAGGGGATTTACTCCATAACTCACGCTCATTATTATTACCCAAATACCAGCACAAGGAGCATCATCTTTCCACAGAGAGAACATACAGAAGTAAGCATGCAATTGCAGCAAATTGGCAAGCTATAAGCCATTAGCCGGAATAAGGGATCAATCAGAAACCAGAGCTACTTAAGATAAAGGGTGCCCGTTGAAACAAAAGCTTTCCACTGGGAGCAATGCATTTGCTCTTCAACAATATCCCTATACTGATGACCAAGTTGTACATGGGGCATTTTAAGCTAAATGGGCCCTTTGAGATACCGGAGAAATTTGAAAAAATTGGCAAGATATTACAGAATATTTACTACCCTAAGTACTTCTCATGGGCTCCAATTAATATTCATATGCATATGCAACAACACAATTGCAAAGACCGGATGAGCTGGATATATATTTATCCAAGTGGTGTCCTGAAGCCATTCCTACCAAGAGTCCATTGGAACCATTGGGAGTTATATGTGGACATTATAGGAATATCTATCCAGAAGTGGATCACCAATGCCAACTTGATGCATCTACAGCTGTTGTGTGAGGATTTGAGTGGCAGTGCTACAAACATAAAGCTGAATGCATAGATCTCTGCCACTACTGTATCCATTCTCTACTCCACCTTGCATGGTGTCTGGAGAGTATTGGGCCTTGCTTCACCTTGTGGGAGTTTCCTATGGAGCAGATGTGTGGGGAGATAAGAAGATAAGTCAAGTTACAGGTACTACCATATCCCAATCTCATCATGAATATTGCCTTCAAGTCCATCATGGATGTGATGAGTTGGCACATGGAGGACTACCAGAAAGAGTTGGAAAATACTGAGGACAAATGTGCACCTGGAGACACCTATGCCTATGGCATTAAGAAGTTAAGCTGCCCCAATGCATGGGTAAGCAGTTAAGTAATGCAAAGTTGGGTTGGGTGCATCAAGCAACTGATTATTACCAGGAAAACTCTACCAAGATATGCCGGATTTCTCATGGTCACAAGCCCATTTCTACAGCATTGCATACAAAATTCACAGAAACAAGAGCCAGAGTGCACCTATAAGGGGGACTAGAATCCAGCAGGCAGAAGGAATATATTGGCTAAATGCCAAGAAGTTTTTTGTGGATATTCAGGAGGTTTTCATGGCAAAAGAGGCAACAACCAAGCAGATGTTTGCAAGATGGGTGTACTACCAGCAGTATAAGGTATATGACAACTTTGCAGGTATCACACTAAGGAGCTGTAAAGTTGAGGTGATAGAAGTATGTAAATTGTGGCAGGTGCGCTCATTTGTAGAGGTTGGTAAGCAGGAGGCCATAGTCTTTTATGATTCAAGCTATATGTGGAATACCCAAGGTAGTAGTGGGTAAGTAAATGAAGAGGAATGATTCTACAGTGGTATTTATGAACAGCACAAGGGGAGGTAGAAAAAGAAGATACCATTTAGTAAATTGGTATAGTAGCATTATACAGAACCAGTGGTAGGCTGTCATACTGCCAATATAATACCATCAGAGTCTGGCTGTGAGGCCATCAAAATACTGTCAAGTTGCATGCCATATAAAGCAATTGGATGTCCTGGCCAACTGGGTCCACTCATAATAGTAATAGAGGGCTAAAAGACTGCAAAAGTATCATGCAAGTATTATCACAGCACTGATAAAATAAAAAAAGTGTGTCTCTTACTTGGGTAGACTTTTTCCCTTTACCTTTTCCTCTATCACTGCTAGGTCCTTCACTGCTAATGTTGCTGAGTGCTTCTTGAATAAAACTACGCTTTTTTGTTGGGAAATGTTATGCTGGTGCATCTGTGTCTGCTTACTTTTCCCTTATCAGCACATTTCCAGCTCCCTGATGTCCCTTTGGCACTTGTTTAAAGCTTTTGACCTTGCTTGTAGCAGGCTCTTGAGGAAGTCAGTAGTTTTTAGCCATTGCACCCTTGATCTTCTGCCTTTGATAGTTTCTGCTATTCATGAGATACTTTCTTAGCACACCAATGGCAGCCTAAAATCTGTTTGCTTGTTTGAGTCCAGGACAATGTTCATGAAGCAAGTCAGTACATTCTGCTTGGCCTTGAGTTCCTGAAGGTCCCATGGTATGCCAGCCTTAAGGTGTTGGCATGCTAGACTTCTAATGGCCTCTGAAATATTAGCCCACACTTGATTGCTGTACTCAATGGCTTAACAGATCTTCAATACCTTTTGATTTTTAGTCCTTGTTATAAACACTACATTTTCTCCCTCCCATGCTGTGATAAGTTTTTATGCAGGCTTTGTCTTTTGGCACTGTTGTTATGCTTCAAAGACTATACAATATTCATCTGCTGTTACATTGGGAAATGTCTCAATTTTTGGCTGTAACATGGAGCTACTTGAGCTCCTTTTTTGCAGTAAAGATACTGCTTTCTCTTCCTGGGATATTGATTGATATGCATCTTTTATCTGCTCATCCTGTTTCCAAGCTATTTGCTGATTTCTCTGGGCCATTGCATCTATCCTATCTGCCACTGCACCTAATTGCCTCAGTGATGCTTTGGTATGAGCTGACAGCATTCTTGGTTATACAGGTGATGGTGATGTTATCACAGTCTCCTGCTGCTCTTCCACTTAATGTACTGCCTTTGCTACATTCTTATCTGCCTCAGCATTATGGTGAACTTGTGGCTCTGCAGAGATTCACAATCTCCTACTTGACTGAGAGCCTGTAGAGTACATATTATTACCTTCAGTGGGCACAATGTCCATAGGAACTTTTTGATTGTAGCCCTGCTTGTTGCACTGAATGTCAAAGTATGTTGTTATCCAACCATTCTTCTGCGGCTTTCAGTGGTGGGGTTTGGTTGGAAACCAGAAGGCTTTGCTTTATTATTGGGTGGCATACATATGAAAGTAGGTCAAACCAAAGGGGAAGTGATGTTACATATATTTGAGTGTATGGAGCCACAGCTTTGTTTATAATGCTTACCATGGCAGGTCATCATTGAATCTTGCATTCATGTAGGTACAATGTCTCAAATACATGTCTGTCTTAGATTCACATGAGTATTGACAAAAAAGTGATATAATAGCAATACATTGTTGAGTGTCAAACTGTTTACCCCATGGACAAGACTACATTGATTCAACACCACAGGAATAGAGAAGAATGACCATGTGACTATTGTGACAAGCCTCTCAGCCATGAAGCATGCAGACAGCATATAAAGTATTACAAAGTTCATGGCCAGTATTTTACCACACAAGTTATATTTGATTGTTCACCAGTTACTACTGTACCAATAATATCTTGCTGGCCACTTGATACTTCCAAAACAGTACCTAGATGCACTTGTGACCTTGCACAAACTGAGTTAGGCAAGTTTGTGATGTGTTCAGGCTCACCCCAGCCTTCTGAATTTGGCACACAGAGTGATAGCTCTGTAGTAGAAGGCACACTGATGGATTGTGAGCCTATATTCCCCAACAACAGTATCCTGCATGAGCCTGGCAAAATCCCATTATGCAATGCAACAATACCCATTGAAGCAAAAGCTAAGGATATATTATGGAGTTAAGCAAGCTCAGTAATCCATCTAGTGGTGAATGATGTGATGTTGTGGCTAGAGAAGTGGTGTGTTTCCACTAATATTGGTGATGGGGGCATTGAGAATTTCTAATTAAATCTTACCAAAATTATCCTGGGACGCTACTTACCATGTACATGGTACAAGTGTGTGTATTAACAGTTGCATGGCATTCACATCAGAAAATGTCAACATTGCTAGTTTCCAACTTGTCTGGAATTTGCCACCATTGGGAGAAGACATTGTTCATATAATGGATTTATTCCAGTGATACCCCATCTAAATAAGCTCATGCAGTCCAACAAATATTGTGAAGTCATAAAGCTCTGCAGTCAGTATCAATCAAGTATAAACATATCCAATACATTTGATGGCAAACATTGCAAACTGCTAAGAAGCAAGGGCTACCCTGATGATGAGTATGACTATGCCTTTGCCTTGTCACTTGATTGGTTCTCATTAAACAAGTACTTTACCTTCAAATACTGCTGTCCACTGACTCTCATCAATCTAAATCTGCTGCCTATCTTAAGGTATCACAGCAGAAATATGATTGTTGCCTCACGGTTATCTTGCCCTAAATTTCCATCCAACCAGGATAGCTACCTGTACCCATTGCTGGATGAATATTTTATGCATTCCGGCAGGATAATAGTGTATGGCCATCATGTCAAAGCATATACTATTACCCAAATACCAACACTAAGAACATAGTCCTTCTGCAGAGAGAATGTGCAGAAGTCAGCATGCAATTGCAGCAAAGTTAGTAAGCTATAAGCCATCAGCCAGAATATGGATTGAATTGGAAACTGGAAATACCTCAGATAGAGGGTATCTGATGGAGTATAAGCTTACCATTGGGGCAATGCATTTGCTCTTCAACAATATCCCATTACTGATGACCAAGTTGTACATGGGACATTTTAAGACAGATGAGCCCTTAGAGATACCAGAGATATTTGAAAAAATTGGCAAAATATTGCAGAGTATTTGCTACCCAAAGTACCTCTCATGGGCTCCATTCAACATTCATACTCCTATGCAACAATACAAGTGCAAGGACTGGATGATCCAGATATGTACTTATTCAAGTGGCCTTTTAAAGCCATTTCTACCAAGAGTACATTGGAAGCATTGTGAGTTATATATGGACATTGTGGGATTATTTATTCCACAAGCAGATCACCAATGCCAGCTGGACACATTTAGAGCCTTTGTGCAAAGAATTTCTGACAGGATTTGAGTGGCTATATTACAAACATAATGCTGAATGTATAGATCTCTGCCACTACTGTATCCATTTGCCATTCCATCTTGCTTGACGTGTTGACAATATTGGACCTTATTTCACCTTTTGAGAGTTTCCTATGGAGCAGATGTGTAGGGAGATAGGAAGAGAAGTCAAGTTGCAGTTACTTCCATATCCCAAACTCATCAAGAATATTGCCTGCAAGTCCATCATGGATGAGATGAGTTGCCACATGGAGGACTACCATTACCTTCAGGTCAGTGATGGGTGTGATGCATTGGCACAAGGAGAACAGCCAGGAAGAGTTGGAAAATACTGTGGACAGAGGTACACATGGAGACACCTACACCTATGGAATTAAGAAGCTGAAAATTCACACAAACAAGAACCAGAGTGCTCCTATATGGGGGACTATAATCCTGCAGGGAGAAAGAATATATTGGCTGAATACCAAAAAGTTCTTTGTAGATATTCAGGAGGTACTCATGGCAGAAGTGGCAGCAACCATGCATATGTTTGCAAGATGTATATGTTACCAGCAGTACAAGGTATATGGCAACTTTGCAGGTATCACACTAAACAGCTGTAAAGTTTAGGTAATAGAAGTAGGTCAATTGTGGCAGGTGTGCATGTATGTAGAGGTTAGTATGCAGGAGGCCATAGTTTTTTGATTCCATCTATAGGTGGAATACCCAAGGTGGTAGTAGCTGAGCAAATATAGAGGGGTGATTCAACAGTGGTTTAGACTTGTTCTGTTGGATAGTGCCACATTAAGCCATGAGTGCCAAATGATGCCATAGTGTGCCAGAGAGGCCAAGTGAGCCTCTACCTGACCACAGAGTGTGAAACATAGCTCTGGATTTTCATGCAAAGCAGCCCCTGTGCTTCACCCATTGTGCTGAAGAAAATCCATTTATTGCCCTTTTTTTTTGGATCAATGTTGTGCAGGATGTGTTAGGGCACAAGCAGATTGAAGATATGCATCTGGTACTCAATACCCATGGCACTCTGAATCTAGCTCCTGTAGCTTGTATCATGTCACAAAAATGAATGGCACTATCTTGGTCCACTGGTACTATCTGGCACTATATTTAAATATAAGTCCTAAAGTAAGATCTATACAAAGAACTTATAGTGCCAGATAGTACCAGTGGACCAAGATAGTGCCATTCATTTTTGTGACATGATACAAGCTACAGGAGCTAGATTCAGAGTGCCATGGGTATTGAGTACCAGATGCATATATGCAGTTCTCCTGTGCTCTTACACATCCTGAGCTACATTGATCCACAGAAAAAGGTAAAAAAATGGATTTTCTCCTGTGAAATGGGTGAAACACAAGGGCTGCTTTACATGAAGATGCAGAGCTATGTTTCACACTCTGTGGCCATGTATAGGCTCACTTTACCTCTCTGGCACACTATGGCATCATTTGGCACTCATGGCTCAATGTGGCACTATCCAATGGAACAAGTCTAATATATGAATTGTGCAAGGTAAGTTAGAAAAAGGAAATCCCAATTGGTAAGTTGGTACAGTAGCATTATACAGAACTAGCTCTAGGCAACCATACTGCCAGTATTACACCATCAATGGCCTGCAAAGAGGCTGTCAAAACACCATTGAGTTTTTGCCATATAAGGCAGTTGGATGTACTAGCAGGTTAGATCCACTTAAATAGCTGTAGAGTGCACTAAAACCAGGACAATGCCATCCCACCCTTGGCAAAACATCTTATAGACACTGCCATGTTTTTTAACTTTATTTAAATTAGCCAAACACCAATGTGAACCTGTAATAAGATCATGCAGATGGTCATTAACTTCTGGCAGCTAATATTATTTCAGTCTCCTTACAGGATATTGATGCCTGATCCAAATTGGATCCACATTGAGAACCAAATTATTAGACTTGCTCTGTTGGATAATAACACATAGTGCCAAATTAATTTGGCACTCAGTGACACTATCTGATACTCCACTTTCTATCATTATGCCAGTGGTAGCTTACAGTTACTGGTATTTTTACTCAATCTGACTTATGTTGTGTAGAACAGTGCTTTTCTTGCTTTGTTAATTGCTCATAATTCTTCAGACAGATTTCTCTCTGTGGATATCTTCTTGTATGAATATACTGTGCATCAATATTGATATTAGCTATTTTACCTATGCTGCTGTTTTCTCCTATATATGACTTTCCAATGTGTTTACCTGCCAATATGCTGAATATATTTAGATATCCACATATATGCTCTACTCTCACTCTGAAATGACTAAAAATCTCATCGTAGAGCTTCTGCTTCCTGCTAAGCACTCCACTCCTTGGCATCCTATAAGCTGTAATACATCATAATTGCTGGCAATCTTCTCCTATTTATGCCAAATCTGCCATACATTTCTCTCCTCTACTGAATTCTGGATGATTCGCTACATAGAGTGCTTTGTCATGCCTACTTCCAGCACATGGCCTACTAAACCAGATGATGTTTCCCTCAATCTCAGACTGTTCTAGAAACTTCACACAGTGTGCCTTGTATTTGCCAGAAGAAAAGTGCCTCTGCCATCTAGATGGACAGTTAATCCTGACTGCAAAGGTATCCAAGATACTTTGGATGTGGAACCTGTTGCTGAACACACTGGGATATGAAAGTCTATTGGAGCTTCTGAGCCTAGTATTCCAAATATGGTCCAAGTCATTCAAACCCTCTGCAAGTGGGTTCTCCATTGCTGTAAGCTGGGAATGAAAGATTTTAGGACTTCTGTTGTCATGAATGGTGGGATGAAACCTAGTAGGGCAATAGTTCTTGTTAAAGCAGAGAAGATTGACAAGGGACCTCCTTCAGTAGACTGGGGTTGATGGTCCACATTACTTGGTATAGATCTCCCCTGATGTGTCACCAGGGAATCCAGTGGTAGTGATGGGACTGACAAGAAAGGACTGCTCAGATGAGTAAGCCATATCAAAGTTGGTATGGGATTGGGTAGAGGTGATATGAATCAGTTTGGTGCAATTATCTTAACTTATCTAATTTTCCATGCATTATGATTCAATCTCCATCAATTGCAATGTATCCTCTCATTGTGGTGCAAGAATCATCCTCAGACAATGACTTGGTGGCTTTATTGATGATTTACACACAAGTCTATAATCAAATAGGAAATCTGCAACTGATATGACTGGATTGGTGTTAATGCAGTCTGAGATACATTATGCCTTATATATGGAAAATTCAACATTCACATTAGTTTTATATTCATTTCATATAAGACCAGGTTTATGCTAATATGCTACTGTGGAAGTATCTAAATCCATCACTATGGTCTGCATACCAAGTCACAGCGCATCTTTAGTACAGCCCAGACAACATCCATCCCCCAGCTCTCAAGCACAGTCTAGACCATAAAATTTGATGTTAGATCCATTCAAGTTCATACCAATTGAATTTAGTACAGCCCAAGTTTCTACAATGAGCCTTCATTCAGATATTTGTTCTCTACTCATTAATCTAGCAGTGCTGGATACCTCACAGAGTTGACAGAGATGGATGATCTGAGTAAAAAGCTGTGCCAAGAGTTCTAAATCAAGATGCCTGCAGATGCATGCAAGCAGATATATAACAAGACAAGTATTTTAATCACAAATGAGCTGTGAGTGAGGGGATTTTGTGGGGAGGCCACACACAAACAATTCCATGCTCAATTTGTATAGCACAGGCTGGATATGTTGGTTGTTGCCTCTATTTTGGAAACCAAAGTGAATTTGAATGAGTTTTTGCCTCAAATAACTAATGACTATGTTATGATGGTGTATAATTTGAAGGGAGAAATTTGTCCAACACTTCTCAAGTGTTTTGTGTGTTGAGTGCTCACCAGGAGCAATAACCTCTGGCAAAAGCTTGCTAGGAATACTTTGGTTTTGTCTCTACTCTGAGGTGAAGGGTAGTAAAGCCAAAAGCTTGTCAAGGGAAAACTATTGAGCTACAATCCTCAACTTAATTGATGTCTTTACAAAAGTATATGCAGGGTTCAGCATCCAATGAGACAACAATATACTAAAGCTTCAAAAGTCAAGACAACTATAAACTCCACCAGCAGGGGCTTGATAAGAATGCAGCTGTGATTAATAGATACAAAGACAGAAAAGTATCTTTGCCTGTACAGGATCAAACTTGGGAAAAAGTTAAATATAATAAAAGATACCTACTCTGAGTATTCTGTTGCAATTTAAGAAGTGATTTGGATATAAGGAACTTATCAAGAAATAGTGATAATAGTTGAACTGTTGTGTATTCATAAAGAAGCTCAGTATTTATACCTTTGTAGAAGTAATACAGCTGCAACACTAAGTAGGGAGGGTTTCTCAATATTCAGGAGCATTCTGTAACAGTTTCAGGGTTAGTACATAATGTTTGGTAATAGTGCTAACTTGATCCTGACTATAGGGGAATAATCATAAGATCATATATCTGGAGAAAGTGGCAAAGTTAAGGCAGTAAATGAGTCCTACAGTGACTAAGACTAGCCTAGAATTGTTAAGTAAATTTTTAGCTGCTGAATGATACCAAATAGTCCAATATTTCAACACTCCCCCTCAACTAAATAATTTCTTAATCCCAATTTCTCTCTAAGGATCTCAAACTGTGGCCTAGCTAGTGGCTTTGTCAATATGTCTGCCACCATTTTGTCAGTTGGGCAGTAAACCAGCTCCACTAAGTTATTTTCTACAGCTTCCCTCACAAAGTGATGCTGTATATCAATGTGCTTAGTTCTGGCATGATTAGTAGGATTTCTAGCTAATGAAATACAACTTTGATTATCCTTGTAAATACATGTTGGTTCACCTGAATTAAAACCTAAGTCTTTGAATAATTTTCGTAGCCATATAGCCTCCTTAGTTGCTTGACATGCAGCCATATATTCGGCTTCAGTTGTAGATAGTGCCACAGTTGGTTGTTTCTTGCAATTCCAAGTAATAGCTGCACCAGCATAAAGAAATACATAGCCTGTGGTAGAGCGTCTGTCAATCAAATCCCTACCCCAATCTGAATCACTATAACCATCAAATTTTCGCCTATTTGCTGCTCCAGAGTATTCCAGTACCATATTTATGGTACCTTGTAGATATCTGAAAATCCGCTTAACTGCTGCAATTTGATCTGATCCATAATTCTGCATGAATTGACTGACTATTCCAACTGCTACTGCAATATCTGGACGTGTAGACACCATCAAGTACATTAGGCTACCAACCATTGATTGATAGGGAAAGTTTTGGTCCATATTTGAGCCGTTTTCATCTATAACTGGCTGAGATTTGCTTAATTTCAGGTTATTGTCCATAGGGGTTGCTGCAGGCTTGCAATTTTCCATTTTGAAGCGTCTAAGAATGTCCCTGATGTACTTAGACTGATTCAGCACAATTTTCTGCGTAGGTATGTCAAATTTGACCTCAATTCCAAGAAAATAGCTCAATTTTCCAAGATCTTTCATCTCAAACTTGCTGAAGAGATCTGATTTCGTCTGTTTAAGTGCCTCTTGATCACTTGTAGCTATAATTAGGTCGTCCACATAAAGAACTAGGATGATCACACCCTTTTTGAGCTTTTTCACATATATACTGTGATCTGCAGTGCTACAAGAGAACCCAATTTCTTCTAGATATGTGTCAATCTTGTTATACCATGCTCTGGGTGCCTGCTTAAGCCCATACAACAATTTTCTAAGTTTGCACACCTTATAGGGGCTTTTTGGATCGGTAAAACCTTCTGGTTGCTCCATATATATAGTTTCTTGCAAATCCCCATTTAGAAAGGCTGTTTTGACGTCCATTTGGTGTAGATCTAGACTGTGTACAGCTGCCAGGGCTAGAACTGTCCTAATAGAGTTAAACTTGGCAACCGGAGCAAATGTTTCCTTAAAGTCTAGTCCCTGGATCTGGGAATAGCCTTTAGCTACCAATCTAGCCTTGTACTTATCAACGGCACCATTTGATGTTATCTTGATCTTGTAGACCCATCTACATCCTATTGGCTTTCTCCCATTTCGTAAATCTACCAGTTCCCACGTTTTTGCCTTGATCAGTGATTGGTACTCCTCCTGCATGGCTTGTTGCCACTTAGTAGCCTCTGGACCTTGCATTGCCTGTTCCAGATTCTGAGGTTTGGCACATAAGGCAAGATAAGCTTCTTCATGATCATTGGATGTCTGCCACCAGGATCCAGGGGCATTTCTTATTCTGGTAGATCTCCTAACTGGGATAATCTGTTCTGATCTGGAACTGGTAGAAGTATCTTCCATCTCTGGCTGGATTTGGTACGTATCTTCTTCATTTGTGTTGATTGCATCATCAGGCAGCTGGCCAATGATTTCTGTGGCTTTCTGATCTGAATTTTCCTCAAATACAACGTCCCTGCTCTTGATCAGCTTCTGAATTTCGCCATCATACACTCTATACCCTTCAGTATCTTCACAATACCCAAGAAAGATCCCTTTTCTACTCTTTGGTTCCAACTTTGAGCGTTTTTTGTCAGGGATGTGATAAAAAACATCACTGCCAAAGATCCTGAGGTGCTGGAGATCTGGTTTTTTGCCTGTATATGCTTCAAAGGGTGTAGAATCACGTAGTGCTGTTGTTGGGCATCTGTTCTTGATGTATACAGCGGTAGCAACAGATTCAGCCCAAAACTTGTAGTCCATTCCCTTATCATGTAGCATAGATCTTCCCATCTCTACTATTGTTCTGTTTGCACGTTCTGCTACTCCATTTTGCTGTGGAGTATGAGGAACTGTGGTCTGTTGAAGTATACCAGTAGACAAGCAGTATTTTGCAAACTCCTTTGAGCAGTATTCTCCTCCATTGTCACTTCGTAGTACCTTCAATTTACACCCAGTTTGTGTTTCTGCCATGTTCTTGAAGTGCTTAAACGTCTCTAAAGCTTCATCCTTTGTTTTGAGGAAGTACACCCATGTATATCTTGTCTTGTCATCAATAAACGTCATAAAGTATCTCTTGGCTCCAAAGGACAGTGTTCTCATGGGGCCACATATGTCTGAGTGTACAATAGCCAATATTTCGGTGGTATTGATGCCTTCTGGGCTCTTGAAACGTTGCCTAGCTTGTTTGCCCTATGAACATCCCTTACAAACATTCAATTTGATCAGAATTGAGTATTTTAGGCCCAAAACAAGCTGATTTTTCACCAATTGGCTCATTTTCTGTTCCCCTATGTGTCCTAGCCTCCTATGCCACGTCTCCCAGTTGGTTTCATCAGTTTCAGCAATGTTACATACTCAGGTACAATGATCTTGCATTGTAACTTGTATATATTGTGATCTCTGATTCCCGAAGCTAATTTTTGTCCATTTTCACTCAATATTGAGCAGCTCAGCTTAGTAAAAGCAAATTTCAGTCCCTGAGTAGTTGCTTTACTGACTTAGAGTAGGTTCTTAACTATTCCAGGTACATAGAGTACGTCAGTCAGTTTTGCTGTTGTTGCCCCTGAGTTATCACTCATATTTAGTTGTATGGACCCACTGGCGGTAGCTTCCAATGCAGAGTTATCTCCTAGATAAACCTTTCTTACGGGAATAGTCATTAAGTTGCTGAACCAATCCTTTATACCACAAATATGCTGTGATGCTCCAGAGTCAATATACCATTCATTACTTCGGTTACTTGCACTCTCTTGTACAGTGACAAATAGCTGTTCATCAGTAGTTATATGGTTTGCCTGCTCTAGTTTCTGTTTTTTGTCTGCTTGTTTCTTCTTGCATTCTCTTGCCCAGTGTCCTGGCTTCTTACAGTAGTTACAGCAGCCAGGTTTTCTTCGGTTTTGTTGCTTTCCCTTCTTTTCTGTATGCCTTCCTGAGCTGAATAAAGCATTATCTTCAATTTTCTCTGCTTGATCATTACGTCTGAGTTCTTCATGGAGAAGTCTTCCTTTGACATAGTCTAAAGTCAAGTTGTCTTCTCTGCTTTCAAAAGAAAGTATGAGTGGCTCATACTTGTCTGGTAGGCTGCAAAGCAGACGGAGTATCTTTTCTTCATCATCTACACCAGCATTAATACTGTAAAGTTCTTCTGCAAGTGTCTCCATTCTGGTAATGAGTTGTAGCATGTCATCATCTGGCATTTTTCTCATGTTGAAAAACTTTTGTTTCAAATAAAGCTTGCTTGATACTGACTTTGCTCTAAAGATCTTCTCTAAGGATTCCCATGCTGCTTTGGCAGTATTTGAGGCATGGATTTGTCCAATGAAGGAGTCTTGCACATTGATGCATATTGCATTGAAGGCCTTTCTCTCCTTCTCTTGAAACTTCTCCACATCTTCTGCTGTTCCTTTGGGCTCAACTTCCTTTCCTGTTACTATGTTCCAAAGCTTTCTTTCCTCAAGGTGGATCTGCATCTTGATTCTCCAAAGTCTGTAGTTCTTCCCATCAAACCTCTCCTTTACAGGGAAGATGTTGGTATTGCTTTGTTTGCTGGTAGAAGTCATCTTTAGAATAGATTAAGGCAATCGGGGCTCATAACCTGTTGCAATTTAAGAAGTAATTTGGATATAAGGAACTTATCAAGAAATAGTGATAATAGTTGAACTGTTGTTTATTCATAAAGAAGCTCAGTATTTATACCTTTGTAGAAGTAATACAGCTGCAACACTAAGTAGGGAGGGTTTCTCAATATTCAGGAGCATTCTGTAACAGTTTCAGGGTTAGTACATAATGTTTGGTAATAGTGCTAATTTGATCCTGACTATAGGGGAATAATCATAAGATCATATATCTGGAGAAAGTGGCGAAGTTAAGGCAGTAAATGAGTCCTACAGTGACTAAGACTAGCCTAGAATTGTTAAGTAAATTTTTAGCTGCTGAATGATACCAAATAGTCCAATATTTCAACATATTCCTCACAAGCAATGTTTCCACATTCAGTTGACTGTTAGCATAATTTCCTAGGAGTGTCCTGTTGTTTAGGATAAGAAGCTCAGGTAAAAGTAGATAGTAGTATCACACTAATCAACAAGTTGGTATATTGATAAAAAGGGATAATGATTTATGTTGAGGGATTGCCTCCCTTATGTACTTTTCTCACTGGCTTAGTGAGTACTAGTCATGGTGTTCCAGAAGGTTTCAAATATCTATAAAAATCTTAAACACATTAGAATGCGCTAAGAATGTTCTTAGCAGGGATCATAAGGTTCTAAGAGGCACCGCACATCCAAGCAATCTGGATTCAGTATTCTGAGACCTGAATAACATTGGACTACTATATCTGGGATGAACATGGTAGGGATGGTGACATGACTTTGTATGTGTCACAGGCACTGAGGTGGGTACTTCCCTAATATAAAAGCACTTACATCAAGTAATCTTACATAAAGCTAGGGACAACTTATGCAAGGTATGATAGTTAGCCTGCTTATGGGATGGTACTGATTAAAATAAGTCAAATGGGATAAAACTGAAATAAGGATAGTAGAAGAATAAGAAAGTAGAAAATATAGGAATGAGCACATCTGTCAGTAAGTGTTATCATGACCCTACCACCGCATGATATATTAGAAGAGCCAAGTGGCTTTCAAGAGCAAAACACATAGGACTTATGAAGGCAACAGCTCAAAAATATCAGACTGATGATAAGTGAATACCTTGAAAATGAAAAGCAACTGCATCTAGATTGCACCAGCAAACCTTGCTACATTCCCTACTATCTCCTGCTACATCAGTGTGCTGGTGCATATAAGTCCAATATATGCAAATATCCCTCACAAGAGTGCCCTGCATCAAGTCAACATGCGTTAGATCAACATGTGCTCTTCTGAGCATAACTCCCAGAACTCCTTAAACTGCTCTCTTAGACACAAGTCCATTGGAGTGGGCTGAGTTGCATCAACATGTGGCACTTCAGGCTGGTTTTGTTATATCATCTGGAGCAACTCAGCATGGCCAAGATCCAGCATTGCACTCATCAGCTAGGAGGCAAAATACTGACTACAGGTACATAAGTAGCCAAGATGATAGTCAACAAGGGAGTAGTTCAGGTGTGCCAAGTGAATTACTACCAAATGCTTCAGTAGTAGTCCCAGTGAGAAAAAAACCTGGGAGAAGATGATGCAACTGCATTGAGCCGTTACTGTTTGTCATGATCCGAATAACACTTTTTCTGCAACCTAAATCAAGCCATTACAAATCAGTGATCACTAAGCTTTTGTTATCAGTAATATCAAGGTTGTCTCATAGTTGAGACAAAGCCACTATTATTAATTCCCTGGATACATATACATCATTTGTAGTACCAGTGTAGCTATTTGTTTTGATATGCACCTACACAATTGGTTGCATGCTTGCTATGACACCTTGTCCAATCACTAGAACTGGTGAGGTACTTGCTCAATGAGCAAAATGGGATATTTGATGGCAAATCAGGTAACTTTTGAGTTGGTCAATGAGCCAATTGGGGGCTAACAGCTTCTGGATATTTCTAGGCCAATTAGCCATTGACATACCATCTAATTGGAGTGATGGTAGCCAAAATGTTAAGTATCAATGTAGTTTATAGTGTGATACATATTTATTTCCATTTACATTGAAGAAAAGCATCCAAATACTGAACTTTACCTACCACAATAATGGTATCCAGTTGCACACATGATGCAAACATTACAAGTTGGCACAATCATTTGTGCCAACACCATTGTGTCAGGTTGTGACAAAGTGTGCAGGATTGTACTACATGGTGCAAAAATATTCAAGAGTTATCCTGCCCACTAGTAGCTAAAATCCCTAACCTAGTTGTTCTTTCAACTGCAGGTTGCACCATGCACCCTGGCACAGTACAACAGCACAGATCCACTACTCAGGGTAAACAACATGTAGAAGTAATACTGATAATTTGGGCAAAGAATAATGGGATAGTGACTCCTCAACAAATACAGTCCAGATCAGCTATCAGGATCCTACAGTGAGACTACAATAATGATGACTACTTGGAATCATAGACCCCTACACAATCTTATGGTGCAAATTCCCAATAAGAAATAACTGTGATGATCCTGTCAAAAGGTCATGACAAAACTAAAGCCCAGTGACCAAGAGGTATCAGGCTATTACTTCTTTTTCACACCCCTTACTTCCTGATTGAACTATTTCTCTTACTTTCCACTCATATGAATAGATTAATTTCCATTGTAACTTTAGTTGTACCTCAATTGCCAGTAGTATTGACCTATACAAGTCCCTATACCCAGCACTAACATTAAGCCCAACCCCACACTCAACAAGTAACTGACACTTCCCTGTCTTTGGCTTGGGTAGACCTTTTTCTATTTACCTCTACCTCTATCACTGCCAAGTCTTTCACTGCTACTTTGACTGAGTACTTCATGTAGAATACCCTATTTTCTCCTTGATGAATGCTGCACTAATGCATCCATATTTGCCTGCTTTTCTGTGGTAATGGCAGGTATTCAATTAATACAATATCTCAAAACCAATATTGCACTCATTTCTTTATTTTGCTTTTTGCTATTGTGCACATAGGTGAAAGATCAAGAACTTACAACTCAAAAGAACAAATACTCCAGACCCTGACAAGCAATCCACCCAAGAATATTATGCTACACGGAGCACACAGTAGCCAACACATGTTTAAATTGCAGCTCATTTGAAGCAGTACTTATGGAGTTATGACCAAGAGAGCCCAATTATTATACATACTAGGTCTCTATTGCTAGGATTACTATGGTGACTTTGATTGCAGGTAACTTCTGAACCAGGCAATCAAATCACGTAATATTCTTACACATGCTGTGCATGTGTCCAATCTGTGCTACTGCTGAATTTTAGCTTTGTATCTGTGTATTACTTGCGTAATTGCCTAATAACTCTGATCCTTCAGAAATTTCATATATGTGACTTCCCCAGCTAAAAAGTAAAGGAGAGCCTTTCTTTCCAGAATCTCCACACTACAATTACAAGTTCAAAGGTTTTAGGACTTCCCCTGCATCACTTGCACTGTTGAGTATTCTGACTTTGATTGGTACTACATCAGTAAAGAGACTGCAAAGCTCCCAAGAATTTAATCTAAGTTGTACAAGAGACTACCACTTTTCTGTTGGAAAAGTCCCCTCTAAGAAGCCCCTGTACTCTAAAGACACCCTTTTAGACACCCCATTAGGTCTAAAGTCCCCTTTAGAGACTTCTACTACACACCCCTTTAGGTTTAAGGGGAGTCCTGCATTTCCATATGGGGAAATACTTTCTTACAAAGGAAGTGACTTCCAGAAATGGAAAAGTTACAATAAAAGTAAATAAGCCCATCAGTCAACAGAAAGACAGAACACTGCTGTAGAAGTGAGAAACACTGCCTATAGTATATTTGAGCCTAGAATTGAGGATATTAGTGAAAGTTACATCTTCTATTGATATATCAAACTCCTAATAAACTATTTTGGTATTAGCATAATGGAAGTTGTTGTATATTGTTGATTAGCCTCTACATTGTAGAACAAGCCCCAAACTAATCATAATACAACACAACATTTCCCTTACCAGCACTCTTCTGGCAACCTGACATGGCTTTGGCATATGTTTAGAACTTCCAGTCCTGGTTGTGACAGGCTCCTAAGATAGCCTCATGTGCTTATCATTGTAAAGTCCTTCACTGCTACTATGACTGAGTACTTCTTATATTGAACTACATTTCTCCTTGATAAATGCTGCACTGATGCATCTGTTTCTGCCTGCCTGTCCCAAACTGCTGATCTTCTGGCTACCTGATGGTTCTTTGCTGCTTGTCTGGAGCTTTTAGCCATGCTTGTGAGGAAGCTACTGGTTTTTGGTTATGGCACCCTTACTCTTCTACATTTGATAGTTTCTGCTAACCTTGAGACACTTTCTCAGCATTTAAATGCTGGCCCAAAATATATTTGCTTGCTTGAATCCAGGATAATGCACAAGTGACAAGTCAAGCACATTCTGCTTGATCTTGAGTTCATGATGGTCCCATGATATGCTGGCCTTAAGGTAATGCTGTGCTAGACTGCTAACAGCTTCTTTGATATTAACCCATGCTTCATCATTGGACACAACATCTTCACAGATCTTCCAAGTTGTTTGATTTTTAGGTTTGGGTATTAACACCACAGTCTCTCCCACCCATGTCGTGATATATTTTCTGTTGGCTTTATCTTTGGGCACTGTTGTTGTGCTTCAGAGACTGTATGGTGTACCTCAGCTTTTACACTGGCAAATGGCTCAACTCTTAGTTGTGACACAGAGCTACTTGAGTGCCTGCTTTGCAGCAAAGATACTGTACTTCTACCAGATATTCATTGCTCTGAACATTTTATCCACTCATCCAGTTTCTAGGCTATTTGCTGATTTCTCTGGGCCATTGCATCTGTGCTAACAGCCACTGCACCTAGCTGCCTCATTGATTCTTTGGTATAAGCTGCCTGCATACTTGCTAATACAGGTGGTGGTGATGTTATGACTGTCAATTGCAAATCAGCTCACATTTTAGTGAATGTAATACTAGCTAAACTCCCTATTCTTTTAGAACTCTGATATCAAGACTAGGAACATTGGTAGCAGCAATAACCAGAGATCTCACCCTTGAAAAAGAAAAATGCTTCCCTCAAGATAACAGAAAATAAACAATGGAAGAATGCTATACAGCAAATCCTGGACCAGCAGCTGCTGCTGCACCAGATCCTTAGTCAGCAGCAACATGGAGTGACTACTATGACCAAGAACCAGCAAATCCCTGTCAAGAGCAATTTTAGTTTGAAGATTAACTGGTACCATGGTAGAGTCAATGAAAACCTTGGAGCATGGCTCTTTCAGATTGAAGAAGCTTTTAAGGCAAAGGGAATTGTTCCAGAAAACAAGTTGCATTATGCAGCCTCTTACTTTGCAGATGCAGCTTTACAGAAGTACCACAACAAGATCAGGTCAACCACCATGATGGGATGCTCTAAATATCTGCCTGGGATGAGTTTGTGTCAGAAATTTGGGATACTTCTCAGCCCCCACACCAGCAGTCAATACCAAGAAGGAAGCTGAAGACACTCAGACAGAAAGGAAAGGTTCAAGAGTATATCTATAAATATAGATGTCACATGGATAAGCTGAAAAAATGGGCCCAGTGGATCAAGTGGAATACTTTATTGATGAGTTGAAAGAAAGAACCTGCAAGGAAGTGAGTTTTGAACACCTGAGGCCATTAAAGAAGCCAACAAGATTGCCATTGACTACAACTTGGCTATGTTTGGAGTTGGGAAGCCCACAGTGACTAATCCAAGAGGCTACAGTCACTATCAAAGAAGACAATCAGAAGCTGTGTCAATTAAAGTAGACACTATGCAGAAGAATCCCACCTCAGCAGAATGCAAGAAGAAAGGACTTTGCTTTATTTACCACTAGCAAGGACATATTGCAAAGTACTACCCTCAGAGAAGGAATGGACACCAGTCATCAAGAACCTTCAGCCATATTGAAGCCCTTGAGCATAGTAACAAGGAGGATGTACTTGAAGAAGACTCAGAACTCTCCTTCCATATGATAGAAGAATACCTATTACAAGTGACCTTGAACTCAGGAAAGCTAGTATACTGGAATGAAGTAACCTATGGAGTACCTGCCAAATCATGATAGACTCAGGGGCATTGAATGCCTACATGTCAGAGCAATTTACCTTGAAAGATGGAATCAACTCAGAACACACCAAATCCACTTCAGGCTCAACAGCAGATGGGAACTCTCACACCGTCAACTGTATTACTCATCCAGTAAGAATATCAACCAATGTCTATGAAGATGATCTACAGGCCTATATATTTGAGTACTACAAGTTTAACTTTGTACTTGGAAAAACCTGGCTGTTTGTCGTAATCCATCAATCAACTAGAGAACCCATGCTATTCATATCCAGAAGGACATCAAGACCCATGAGCTATTACCTGCTAGACTGGATTTCAGCTTGTTCAATTTCATTGTGTGTGAAACAAGTAAGCTGGCAAGACACAGCTCTGTAGAGCACTTAGAAAAGGTACCTAGATGTTCCCAATGTCATTATTAAAGGAGATTCCTATACTCCAGCACCCCAGAAGATTCAGACTCCTCTGAAGGAATACTCACACACATTTCCAGGTGAACCTGTAAGCCTACCACCAGTCAAAATGTGAATCATGCAATTGACACAGGAGAGAGCCCTCCAGTGGGTAAGACCCCTTACAGAATGTGTCCATTGGAGTTGGAAGAAATGAAGTGACAAATAAATCAGCTATTTGAGCAAGGATATATCAGACCCAGCAAGTCATCTTGGGGAGTACCAGTACCTTTTGCAAAAAAGAAGGATGGAGCACTTAGGTTGTGTATTGATTACAGAGCCCTCAGCTCAGTTACTGTGCAAAAGAAGTACCAAAACCTCGGATTGATGAGCTTTTGGACCAACTCAATGGAGCTAACAAATTCAGCAAGATTGATCTTATGTCAGGATACAACCAGATTAGTTTCAAACCAGAAGATATCCCTTAAACAACATTCAGGACCAGATATGCACAAGTACTTAGTCATGAGTTTTGGCCTCACCAATGCCCCTGCAACATTCATGACCTTGATGCAAAAAGTCTTCCAGGTTTACTTAGACAAGTTTGTGGTAATCTACCTAGATGACATATTGACATACAGCAAGACAGAAGAGGACCACTTGGTGCACATTGAAAAGATCTTGAAGAAGCTAAGAGAGAACAAGCTGCACAGCAAGCTAGCAAAATGTGAATTCTCAAAGGAGCATGTTGAATACCTGGGATGCATAGTGACTAGCACAGAAGTGACCTTAGACCCCAAGAAGGTTGATGTAATCATGAAGCAGAAGCAACCCATAGCGTATCAGAACTCAGAGCACTCCTTGGTGTGGTTTCCTATTATTAGTGGTTTGACAAGTCCTTTGCAAATTTTGCAGCCCCTTTAACTGATATTCTTAAGAATGAAAACCCCATGAAGTGGGGCATAGCCTATGTTACTGCCTTTCAGACATTTAACAATGAACTTGCTAAGCTGCCAAGCTTAAGAATCCCAGACTTCAGAAAAGAATTCACTCTGTGCAATGATGCTACAGGCTATGCATTTGGTGGAGTACTGAGCCAAGAACATGTGGGAAAGGACCACCCAGTTGCTGTGAGTACCCAAAGCTGAACTCAACAGGACAAAACTATCCAGTGCATAAGAAGGAGTTGCAAGCATTTTTGCCCGCAGAGTTTAGGTGCCCAGCACCACCCATCAATTGCCACTTTACTTAGTGTATGGATTTGAAGCAACAATTCCAGGAGATATTACACCACCAAATCTTACAGATGCCTTAGAAGAAGAGCTCAGACAGCCAGGTAGACACCAGCAGCTGGACAAAAGATGTCAGGAGGCACAGGCCAAAGTAACTCAAAGTGCACAAAAGATGAAACAGATACTGAATAAGACCTATCACCAGAGGCATAGACAGTTGGGAACTTTGCATTGCAGAGAAACAGCACATGGAAGAAGTTTGAGCTACACTGAGCATAACTTCTAAGTTCAACAGAAAATGTCCATTTGCAACTTACCAACTAGTGGACAAGCCAGGTAATACAGGAAGACTTAGTCAATAGAGACAAACTCAAGCTTGCAGAACTTGCTGAAAATATTGAACCATCAAGATATTGGTATCACAAGAAATGCGATTCAGGAGAACCCTCTCAACCTTAGTGGGGGAAAATGCTATGATCTACTGTTTGAGTGTTAAATTTAGATCAGTTTTTAGTCAAATCAACTAATGATATGCTTAGCATATCAGTATATCTGTGTTATCTATCATATCAACTGTATTAGTCAGCAGATGAATCAGCAAATCCTTATTGTCCAGTAATAGATGTATCAGTTAGGGTCTAACTGGGTAATGATGATATAATCAAAAGAGTCATCGGACACAACCTAAATTAGGAAATACAATTAGTCAGCAATTGATCTGGCAAAATGTGTACAAGGAGCTACTGGAACCTCAATAAAGATCAGTTCAAGTTTTAGTGAATACAATACTAGCTAAACTACCTATTCCTCTATAACTCTTATATCAAGACTTGTAACGCAACTAAGAGGCAATGGCTACCTTGAAGGTATGTATGACCATGCCTCTGCCTTGGCACATGATGGACTCTCATTAAACAAGTACTCTACCAGCAAATCCTGCTGGCCACTAATTCTTATCAACCTGGATCTGCTGCCTATCTTAGAGTTTTAGAGCAGAAATCTGAGGGTGGTTTCACTGATATCTGAGCCTAAATGACTGTCCAACCTGGGCAGCTACCTGTTTTCATTGCTAGAAGAACTTTGTATTCTTTCCAGTTGGATACTACTAACTGGTCATCATATCAAAGCACAAATTATTATCTGCATTGGAGGAACCCCAGCCATCTGCAAGATAGCCAGCTTTTCTTGGCACAACGAAAAGTATTGCTGTCAAAAGTGTGCAATCAATGGGATTGACTATACAACTCACACACATTATTTTTATCTAAACACAAACCTCATGGACATCATCTTCCCAGACAGAGAATGTACAAAAGTCCGCATACAATTGCAGCAGTGTAAGAAAGTTGTAAACCATCAGTCAGAATATGGAAATGAATGGGAACTGGAGATACTTAAGATAGGGGGTATCTGTTTCAGCAAAAGTTTGCCACTTGGAGCAATGCATTTGCTTTTCAGCAATATCCCTATAGATTGTTATGGTGTCTTGCTGTTTTACTGACAAATAAAGCAATCAACCTATCACCATACAATGGTCTTTTGGCAAGACTTACATGGCACCCCATCAGTCTGAACATGATCTACATTAATTTGAGCAGGCCTAACTAGCTATTACATGTAACTGCCTAGTATTGCAGAAAAGGTGTTGGTGTTTTGCCAGCCTTAATGCAGACCTCTGTTGGCATGTGCCTAGCAGTGTATCCTCCTAGAGCTAGTCTTGAAAGCTGCAATGGCATTAATGTACCATATGGTATTATGCTTTTCTACCTTCCTCTATGCCATTGATATATTTTACTCTTGAAACAATACTACTTATGTGCTTACCCACTGCTACCATGGCTGTTCCACATATAACTTAATCTACAGAAACCATGGCCTCCAGGTTACTAGCCTCTATGAATGTGTAAACTCACTGCAATTGACAAACTTCTTTCACCTTGACTTTGTGGCTTTTCAGTGCAATGCTTGCCAAGTACCATGTACCTTGTATTCCAGGTAACTTGCACATCTTGCAGCTACATTGTGACAGAATATCTCTTGAATATCTGGAAAATACTTCCTAGTACTTGCCCTACATATTTCATTGCCCTGCAAGATTGTAGTCCCACATATAGGAGCACTTGATTCTTGGTAGCATATATCTTGTGTTGAGTGGTATAGAACTTGGCATGCCTGCAGCAGATACCTGGCATGCTTTGGTAATATTGCCTTGATGCAAATTGGTTGTCTGTTGGGTCCATCCCAATATTGCACAACCAAACTGATTAACCTTTCATAGCAATGCCTTATCATCTTAGTGCCTAATGCATTGGAGTCAACATTAGCATATCTGCCCTCAGCATTTTCCCACTCTTTTAGCTGTGATCCTTATACCAACTTATCACATACATGGCAGACTCAAAGGTAACATTCTTATTGAAACTAGCATACAGTAGGACTTTCAACTTGACTTGTCTTCCTATCTCTTCACACATATACTCTACATGATACTCCCCAAAGGTGATGCAGGGCCCAATATTCCTAACACACTGAGCACTATAAAGTAGATACTAGACTTGGTAATGGCAGATGTATTCACATTCAAGTTCATGATTATTATAGAACCCTTCAAATCCCAGCACAAACTCCTTATATGAAAGCCATTAATGCTCTCAAATAGAGCTGGCAACCTGCTTCAAGACAAATTCTCCTAAACAGCAATACATGACTCCTAATGCCCCCAGTAAGCACTATGCATAAGTTATCTCAAAAGTGCACCGGAACTAATACATATTTAGTTCATCCAGTCCTGGCACATGTATTGTTGCATATATGTATGAATATTGGTCAGAGCTTGAATGAAAGGCAAGAGTTCAACTATTATCATTGTTTCTTGGTAAGTTCCCTACATCCAAAACACTTCCCTAAATTGCAATGTATCTACCCCATAAACAACTCCAAAAAGGTGAAGCAAGGCCTAATACTCACAACACACCAATCAAGATGGCTCAGAGTATAGTTATAGTATTAATTGGTATCTACAAATTCAGCTTTACACTATTATTTTTAGTGCTCAAATCCTGTCACAAAGTCTTTGCAAAAAAGCTGTTGATGAGCCATACTGAAATTAGTAATAAACTTTGCTTACCTTAAAATGATGAGCTGTTGAACCATCTTCAAGGAGCCACCTTATTCAGCAAGATACCTTACATCAGGATACAACCAGAGTAGTGTCAACCCAAGATATATCCATAACAGCATTCAAGATCAGCTATGAGCATTGTGAGTACTTGTTCAGGGGTTTTGGCTTCACCTGTACTCCTACATTATTCATGATTTTGATGCAATCTAACTTCTGGGAGTACTTGGAAAAGCTTGTGGTACTCTACCTAAATGACATATGGATCTAGAGCACGACACAACAGGAAAACCTACTGCAAAGTTAGAATATTTGAATGTGTTGGGAGAGAGCAAGCTATATAGCAAGTTAGAAATGTGTGCGTGCTTCAAAAAGCATGTTAGGTGACTGTGACACATAATGACTAGCACAGGAGTGACCT
Organism: Basidiobolus meristosporus CBS 931.73; assembly: GCA_002104905.1. Taxonomy (NCBI): domain Eukaryota; kingdom Fungi; phylum Basidiobolomycota; class Basidiobolomycetes; order Basidiobolales; family Basidiobolaceae; genus Basidiobolus; species Basidiobolus meristosporus. Next base: position 66,830 of record MCFE01000325.1, on the reverse strand, counting down.
TGAGCCCTCAAAAGTAGAAGTTAAAAATAATTGTAGCAGCCTCATGGCAAATTGGAGCCCAGATCACTTCTTAGAATGGTGTCCTTTTTTTGGATACTTGTCCAGTCCTTTGCAAGTATTGCTGCCCCTTTAGTTGGTTTCCTCAAGAAAGAAAAAACATCAAAGTGCCATTTAACCTTGGAAATTGCCGTTTAGATGCTCAAGAGTGGGCTTGCTTAGCTGCAGAGCTTTACAATACCTGACTTCAGAAAAGATTTAACTCTCTACACAGACACTTCAGAGTATGCAACTGGTGGAGTACTCAGCCAAAGACATGAGGGAATGGAATACCCAATTGCCCTTTAGTCTCAGAATTGAGCGCATCAGGACATGACTATCTAGCTCAGGAGAAGGAGATGCTTGTGTTACAATCTAATAAGTGATTTGGATACAAGTAACTTATCAAGTAATAGTGATAATAGTTGAGATATTGTTTATTCATAAAGAAGCTCGGTAATTATACCTTTGCAGAAGTATTACAGCTGTAACACTAAGTAAGGAGGGTGTCTCAGCATTCAGGAGCATTCTGCAACAACTTCATGACTATTACATAATGTTTGGCAAAAGTATTAATTTAATCTTGACCATAATGGAATAATCATATGATCATAGATCTGAAGAAAGTGGCAAAGTTAGGGCTGCTAGTTAGTCCTACAGTGACCAAGAATATTCCAGAGTTATTAAGTAAACTTTTAACTGCTGAATTAAACCAAATAGTCCAATATTTCAACAGCTGGAGATGAAGATACCAAGAGGAAGATCTGGGATCAAGCCAGCAGGTTAGTAGTACAGGATGAAACCCACTGCCAAATATTTGGTGGAAGCCCTAATGCCTGGTGCCCTTGTGTTGCTCACCTGGACTTAATACTCCCTTGCATGCCATGTAAAGGTTTATCACACAAGGTTCACAATGGATATGGTCACCTTGAAACTGACAGAACCTGTTGCCTAGTGAAGGCCCAATCATGGCAGCACTGAAAAAAACATGATTGAGAAGCTAGCAAAAACATGCCCAGGCTGCCAAATCAATTATGGCACATCATAGTGAATTGCTATACTCTCTCCTTTGGAGCCAATAAGACCATTTGAAAGGTGATCAATGAACTTCATTGGAACACCCCTTACCACTAGGAATTATAACCAATGGATACTAGTAGCAATTGACCATGCCATTGGATAGCCTGTTGCTGAAGCTGTACCGGTAACCAGTGAACAAGAAGCTGCAAATTTCATATACAACAAGATCCTAATGACCTTTGTATGTCCTGTGGGAATCTTGTCTGAGAGAGGAGCAAATGTATAGAGACTAAGTAATATTTCTCTGCAGAGTCATAGAGCACTGCACTACCCAACAATGAACATGAGCTTAGTATATAAATTTGAACCAGGAATTTCAGGTTATTGTTTACAACAAAAGTTTGCAGACACTTTGGAGGATGAGCTCCTTCAGCTAATTAAAGACCAGCAAATGGAACAAAGACATTAAGAGGCACAGGTCAAGGTGTTTAAATGTGCCAAAATGAGGAAGCAGAGATTTGAAGAAACTGTGGCACCAGTAGTATTGACAGTTAGGAACTCTATGTTACTGAGATATAAGACATGAAAGATGTTTGTGCCACAATAAACAAGACCATTTAATACCATTAGCAAAGATATATTTGCAACCAACCATATAGCAGACAAACAAAGTAATACCCAAGAAGATTTAAGTCACAGTAACAGACTCAAGCCTGCAAGACCTACTGACAGTAACAGTACTGCAACAAAAGAGATTTGCAAGAACCCTCCCAGACTCAATGGGGAAGAATGTAAGTGTTAACCAATTGTATATTCAGGTTGGAGCAGTTTCTTGCTAATCAATTTGTTTTACATTCAGCCCATCAATATATTACAGCTATCTACATAATCAGTAGTATTACTCAGCAGATGAATCAATATATCCTTTTCAAAGAAGCACCTGGTAGTAGCATGCTAGTAAAGGACAAGTGGGCAGAAGTAGATGAGCTAGTCAACATTTTTGAAGCAAAAGGCTTAGCTCTGTTTGAGCAGCACATAGTTGATAGAAATGAAGAAACTGATAGTGATATAACCAAGTAGCCTACTCAGGAGCCCTTCACAACAAGGCCTGAGTAAGATTTAGTTTTTGAAATGTTTCCAATAGATGAACTCATCAAGAAATAGTCATTACAGTTGACCTGTAGTGTATGTATAACAAAAGCTTGGTATATTTCTCTTTGTGAGGTAATACAACCATAATGCCAAGTTAGGAAAGCTCCACCATATTAAAGAGCTTGATTCAACAGTTTCAGGGTCCATACATAATACTTGGTACAAGTGCAAATCTGATCTTTGCTACAGTGAGGCAACCATAGGATCATAGGTTGGTTAGAAAGTGGCAAAGTTATGGCTGTAAATTAGGCTTACAGCTGCTGAGACTAGTCCAGAAATGCAGCTAAATTCTTAGCTACCAAATGAAACAAAATAGTCTAATATATGACACTGCCTTTGAAGCAAAAAATGCTGAAACAAAAGTTTTTACAAGCTCTTGAAATCCTGCCCTTGTAAAGGTCTTGCTAATATACCTGCCACCATTTTTTCAGTTGAGTAGCAAACCAAATTTATCATGTTATTCAAAATGGCTTCTCTCACAAAGTGATGTTGCTTATCTTCATACTTAGGTTTGACATGTTTGGGTGGATTTTCAGCTATATTTGAGTATGTTTTGTGATGGATGTGCTAGCATATATCACTGCCAAGAGTACACAATGCTCTAGGTTTGTTTTTTTGCCTTTACCTCCCTCAAAAGGGGCCAAGTTAAGTAGTGCTGTTATTGGGCATCTATTCTTGATGTATACTGTGGCAGTAACAGATTTTTCCTAGGAACAGTGGTGTAGTCCTTTATCATATAGTGCAGAACTTCTCCTCTCTCCTATTGTCCTGCTTGCACAACTTGCTACTCCATTTGGCTGTGAGGCATGGGGAACAATGATTAGATGCGGTATACCAGCAATAGGGTAGTATATCTTGAGCTTCTTAGAGCAGCATTCCCCTCCATTGTGTTGGAGGAGTCTTAAAGATATTGGAGGCATCTGGGAGAACAAGTAGATGAAGTGGTTTTCATTTAATAACTTATTGAATACAAAGTAGTATATGTACTTTATATGATCATAGCATAACAAACACACAGAGTATGTTTAGGAAGGTCCCAAGAGCAAGTGTGCCAAGCTTGGGGCTGTTTGCATACATTAGTAGGTCTTGTTTTCTGGGTGCCTGATGTTTTGATGAGAGCATTCTAAATCAGTCCTGACAAGTAACCTGATTAGTGTTCTCTGGGATTTTAAGGTCATGATCTATGTGACTCAGCTAGGTAAGTATATAGGTTGAATTACAAGTTTTTATACAACATTGTAATGTCATCACCTTCAACTTAAACCAATTTTGTGTTTTTGCCATGTTCCCAAAGTGCCTGAATTTCTCCAGAGCCTCATTCCCTGTCTTTTTGGCAGTAATATCAGAAGGAGCTGACAGGTTTTAAGAAAAGAAGAGGAAAGCCTTGGAAAATATATGTATCAATGTGAATATTCTATCATTGGAAAGCTCATGCTTCTAATTCTGCCACAGCAGCATGCAAATCCCTAGAGAAGATCCTCAGAGTAACGTCAGAATCAAGTAAGCTTGTTTAAAAAGTAAGTTTGTCAACATCAGAAAGAAGCCACAGGACAACTTGCTGTAACTACTCAGGGACTAAAATTTGCATTTCAAGTGACAATGAAGTACAGCACTGTTGTAAGCAGCTTGCAAAGTACAGCCCAATTACTTGTATACTTAAAGAGGACACTGTTTTAAATACTCTTTAGCAAAATGGAGTAGCCAAATATGCAAATAGAATAATAGTATTGGTGGGAAGATATATACAATATGACAAGGCAATAGCCCATATGTTTGTTGCAGAATTTTTTGCTACTGGAGTGTACATCAAGAATAGTTGCCCAACAACAGCTCTACCTGCTTAACACCCTCTGAAGCTGAATTTACTGCTCCTTGCACTGAGTGCTTTCTGTATTAGCTAAATTTTCTGCTCAATAAATGCTGCTCTATAGCATCTGATTTTGCCTACTTATCCCTTTCAGAAACTATTCTGATTACATAATATTTCTATGCTGCTTTTTGGAGCTTTCAGCCCTGCTTATGACAGGCTCTGAGGAAATTTTCTTGTTTTAACCAAGGCACCCTTTTTCTTCTGCCTTCAATAGTGTCAGCTACTCTGGAGATGCTTTCTTAGTACCCTGATGCAGACCCAAAATCTTTTGCTTATTTAAATCCAGGATAATGCTCTTGGACCAGGTCAAGCTCTTTCTGCTTGGCCTTGAGCTTGTAATAGTCCCATGGTGTACAGGCCTTGAGGTGATGCCATATTACATTTATGAAAGCCTGTTGAATATTAGCCCACTGCTCATCAGTGCACTCAGAAGCTTCATTGATCCTCATTATCTTGTAATTATTGGGCTTGAGTGTGAATGCTGCAGTCTCTTGCTCCTTTGATATGATAGGTTTTTCTGTAAGCTTTACCTTTTAGCACTGTTGATGAGCTACATAGACTGAATGCTGTTTCTCCTCTGTTACCTCAGGAAATGGCTTAATTCTTGGCAGTGACATTGGCTACTGAGATTCTCAGAAGTTGCATTATTACCTTCAGTGGGCACACTCTCAACATAGTCCTTTTGAATGCAGCTCTGCTTGTTTCACTGAATATCAGAGCAAGCAGTTTTCTGGCCACTTTTCTGCTATAGCTTGAACTGGGGCTTGGTTGGAATCAGACAACTTTGCTTTAATTTGTGGCTGCATCTATATGGAAGTAAGTCAGACCAAAGGGGAGATGATGTTACACATACATGTGTAGGTGATGCCACAGCTTTGTGTATAATGCTTGCTATGGCAGGTCATCACTGAATCCGACATTCATCTAGGTGCCATGTCTCAAATACAAGACTATCCTAAATCCACATGAGATTTGACCAAAAAATGATATAATAGTGTTGCATTGCTGAGTGTCAAACTGTTAACCTAATGGACAAGACTACTTTGATACAATGCCATAAGAGACAGCATAGGAAGTATTGCAAGGATCATGGCCAGTGTTTTGCTACATATGTCACATTTGACTAGTCATCAGTCACTACTATTCCAATAATATCTTATCAGCCAGCTGATACTTCTAAAACCACACCTGGCTGTACCTGTCACCTTGCACAAACTGAGTCAGGTGAGTTTGTGACACCTTTAGGCTCACCCCAGCCTTTTGAATATGGCACACAGAGTGATAGCTTTGAAGAAGATTTACTACCACTTCTTGCCAAAATCAACCAGGATGCTACTTGCCAAATACATGGAATAAATGGACAACAGTCATGTGGCTGGCAACATACAACCCAGAGACTGTCCTGATACCAGCATGCATTAACAGCTCCCTGGCATTCACATCAAAAAATGCCACCATTGTAAGGTGTCCAACTAGTCAGAAATCCACCACCAATGGAGGAAAATATCATTCTCACTCTAGATGTATCCCATTAATACCCTATCTACTGAAGCTTTGGCAGTCCAACAAGTATTGCAAAGCTATGAAGCACCGCACCTAGCTGTGTTTGATGTGATGTTCCATGCTGATGCAACTTGGCCTGCTCCAATGGACCTGTGGCTAAATGAGCAGCCTGGTGAGTTTTGGTATCTTTTTTTTGAAGCATGCGTATTGATCAAATGCAGGTTGACTTAATCCAAGGCACTCTTGTGAAGGGCGTTGGCATAGATTGGACCAACATGTGGAGGGGATGGTGAGGAATCCAGCAAGGTGTGCTGTCGCAATCTAGATGCAGTTGCTTGCAATCTGTATTTTTCCTCTTGAACCTCACATTGTAATTCCTTAGGGTATTTACTTACCCTCTGTCTGATACTTTGAAGTTGTTACCTTAATGAGTCCTGTGTATATTGCACTTGGATGCCATGTAGCTTCACTAGTATGACATGCATTACATTAATCATTAGAAGCAAAAACTCATTCAAAATCTCTTTGGTTCCCAGAGTTGAGGTACAAGTTAATGCAACCAGCCCATACTGTGTAAATGCATGCAGAATTGCTTGTGCGCAGCTTAGAAGTCAGCATGGAATTGCAGCAAAGTTGGTAAGCTACAAGCCGTAGGCCAGAATATGGATTGAATTGGAAACTGGAAATACTTCAGATAGAGGGTATCTGATGGAGTATAAGCTTACCAATGGGGCAATGCATTTGCTCTTCAACAATATCCCATTACTGATGACCAAGTTGTAAATGGGGAATTCAAGCCAATGAGCCCTTTAAGATACCAGAAAGATTTGAAAGAATTGGCAAGATGCTACAGATTATCTGCTACCTCAGGCACATCTCACAGGCTCTGATCAACATTCATACTCATATAGGACAATACAAGTGCAAGGACTGAATGAGCTGGATATATATTTATTCAAGTGGCCTTCTGTAGCCATTTCTACTAAGAGAACATTGGAATTTTTGGGAGTCATATGCGGACATTTTAGGAATATTCTTCCAGAAGCAGAGTGCCAATGCCAACCCAACACATCAATAGCTTTTGTGCAAGGAGTTTGTGCTAGGATATTAGCAGGTATACTACAAATATAAAGCTGAATGCGTAGCTCTATGCTGCTGCTGTATCCATTCTCTACTACATCTTGCTTGGTGTGTGGAGAACATTGGGCCTTGCTACAGATTTTGGTAGTTTCCTATGAAGCAGATGTGAGGGGAGATAGGGAGACATGTCAAGTTGCAAGTACTACTGGATCTCAATCTCATCAAGAATCTTACCTTCTAATCAGTCATTGATGTAATGGGTTGGCACATGAAGGATAGTCAGGAAGTGGTGTAAGATACTGAGGACAAGTTTGCACATAGCATCACTTGTGCCCTTGCCATTAAGAAGCTTAGCAGCAAGCAGGGAGAAGGAGCATATTAGCTAAATACCAAAATGCTCTTTTTGGATATTCAGGAGGTATTCATGGCAAAAGTGGTGGCAACTAAGTATACTTTTGCAAGGTGTATATACCACCAGCAATCAAAGGTATATGGAGCTTTGCAAGTATCACACTGAAAAGCCATAAAGCTGAGGTGATAGAAATAGGTCAATGGTGGCTGGTGCACACGTTACAAAGGTTAATCAGCAGGAGGTCATAGTATTTTCTGCTTTAAACTACACATGAAATACCCAAAGTAGTAATTGGTGGACAAATAAAGTGGGGTGATTCCCCAGATGCATGTAGCATTGCCTAAGGGGAGGTAAAAAGGAAATACCATTTGGTAAATTTGTACAGCGGCATTATACAGAACTAGCTGTAGGCCTAAATTGTGTAGAGGGTCATTAATTTCAAGTTGCCAGTATTATAATAGTCTCTTGATGGGATCCTAACAGCTGATCTGGATTGAATCCACCCATGGGACCAGATTATCATTTGTTGGGCAAGCTGTTGTCCAACTGCTCTTTGGCTGCTATCAACAGTAAGGTTTGGTTGGGAACCAGACAACTTTGCTTTTTTTTGCCAGCATATATATGGAAGTGAGTCAAGCCAAAGGGGAAATATTGTTAAATATATGTGTGTAAGTGGTGCCATAACTTTATTTATAGTGCTTACAATGGCAGGTCATCATTGAATCATACATTCATGTAGGACAATATCTCAAATACATGACTGTCTTGAATATGCATGATTGCTGGCATCAAAGTGGTATGATAGTGGTACATTAGTGAGTGTCAGACTGTTTGCTGCATGATGAACACTTCTATCATTCAGTACCATAAGAGAAGAGAAAAAAGACCTAGTAGCTATTGTAGCAAGTCACTCAGCCATGATGCATGCAAACAGCATAGGAAGTATTACAAGGATGATGGAGAGTGTTTTGCCACACAAGTCATTATTTAACCATTCATCAGTCACTACTGTGCCAACAATATCTTGCAGGCCACTTGATGCTACTATAATAGCACCTAGCTGTACTTGTCACCTTGCGCAAACTGAGTCAACTGAGTTTGTGACACCTTTAAGCTCACCACAGCCTTGTGAATATGGCACACAGAGTGATTGCTCTGAAGAAGATGGCTCACTGATGGATTGTGAGCCTATCTCTCCTAACAGTAGTACCCTGCATGAGCCCACCAAAACCCCAATAGGAATAAGACAACACCCATAGAAAGAGATGCTGAGGAAACTCTATGGAGCCAAGTAAGCCTAGTAATCCATCTACTGGTCCATAATGTGATGTTGTGGCTTGAGGAGTAGTGTTTTCTACAAATATCAGCAATGGGGGCTTTGAAGATCTACTACTACTTCTTTCCAAACCATTCCAGGATACAGCTTACCATGTACATGATACAAATGAAGAGCCATGATGCAGCTGGGAACATATGGCCCAGAGACTGTCCGGATACCAGCATGCATTAACAGGGGTATGGCATTCACATCAGAAAAGGCCAATATTGCAAGGTGTCCAACTTTTCAGAAATCTGCCACCAAAGGTTGAAAACATTACGCACACTCCAGATATATTCCAGTAATACCCCATCTAAAGAAGCTCAGACAGCTCAACAAATATTATGAAGCTATTAAGTTCCACACTTGGAACCAATCAAGTGCAAACATATCCAATAAATTCAACAGTAAGTATCACAAAAATCAAAGATGCAAGGACTACTTTGAAGGTGGGTATGACCATGCATTTGCCTTAGCACTTCATGGATTCTCATTAAACAAGTATTCCACTTGCAAATCCTGCTGGCCACCCAGTCTTATCAACCTGAACTGGATATATATTTATTCAACTGGCCTTCTGAAGCCACTCCTACCAAGTGTACATTGGATGAATTGGGAGTCATCAGTTGACATTCTAGGAAAATTTATCCAGAAGTAGATTACCTAGGCCAACTTTGCATATCTGCAGCCATTATGCAAGGAGTTTGTAATGAAATTTAAGTGGCTGTATTACAAGTATGAAGCTAAATATGTAGATCACTGTTGCTACTGTAACTACTCACTACTCATCTTGCTTGGTGTGAGCAGAATATTGGGCTTTTGTTCACCTTTTGAGAGTACTATATGCAGTGGATGTGTGAGATGATAGAAAGACAAGCCAAGTCACAGATATTACCATATCACAATCTCATCAAGAATATTACATTCAAGTCTGTGATGGATGTGATGAGTTGGCACATGGAGGACAGCCAGGAAAAGTTGGAAAATATTGAGGACAGATGTGCACATGGAGCCACCAATGCCTTTGGCATTAAGAAGCTAACAGCCCCAATGTGTGGATAATCAGTTAAGTAATGCATAGTTGGACACAATAAGCAACTAACTATTATCAAGACAACTTACCAAAGTATGCCATGTTTTTCTTGGTCACAAGCCAATTTCTTGGCCATTCAATACAAAATTCACACAAATAAGAGCAAGATTGCACCTTAAAGGGGGACTAGAATCCAGCAGGGACAAGAAATACATAGGCTAAATAGCAAAAAACTCCTTAGGGATATTCAGGAAGTGTTCATGGCAAAGTGGTGGTAAGCATGCATACATTTGCAAGATGTATATGTTACCAGCAATACAAGGTATATGGCAGCTTTACAGGTATTACACTGAAAAGCTGTAAATTTGTGGTGATTGATGTATGTTAATTGCAGTGGGTGTGCACATATGTAAAGGTTAGTAAGCAGGAAGCTGTAGTTTGTTTCATTTGAGCTATATATGGAATGCCAAAGGTAGTAGTAGGTAATCAAATAAAGAAGGGTATTTTACTGTGGAATATAAGAATAGCACAAGTGGGGTAGAAAAGCAAGTACCATTTAGTTAGCTTGCACAGTGGCATTATACAGAGCTAGCTACAAGCCACTATATTACTGTTGCAATTCCAGCAGAGGTCCACAATGTGGCTGTCAAAACACTATTTAGCTTCTTGCTGTAAGTGGCAACCAAATGTATTGGCTGGTTAGATAGCTCAAATAAATGTACAGAGTATTAATACCATCAGAATGCCATGCAGTTCTTGTCAAAAGACTGCTCAAAGTTTGTCAAGCTTTTAACTTTATTTGGCAGTGAATTCAGCAAAGCAACATCTTGATCCTGTCATAAGGTTGTGTAGAGGGGCAATAACTCCAAGCTGCTGACATTATGACAGCCTCCTTGCAGGATCCCAATGGCTGCACTGCATTGGATCCACCTACACAACCAACTTGTGTTCATAAGATATCAAGTGTCTGATTTACCTGTCTGATATTGTCTCCCTAATGCAGTAACTGCAATAATGGTTGCTGTTGGCTTAACAGATTCTCAAGCACTCTCTTTGGTGGATATCATTGTCTAGTCAAGTATTTTCTTTTTCCTACTTAAAAGTGCTTAATTTTGCTAATTCCTCATTGCAAAGCCTCCTATATTCTTGAATTTAAGGTCAAGCATGGAGTTATAAACTCTAGCCCCTATGAAAAATCTCAAACTTGGAATTCATCTGAATTTCAGCTGGCATTCCGCTGGTGTTTTTGGTTCAAGATTCTAAATGTAATTTTTGATGGGAGTAATGGGCAGCTAATTACCAAATTTGGTATGGATGCTAGTTTGCCTAATATCCCCCTGAAGAATTGGTTTTCTTGCCTGCCTGTCAGCTGATAACAGAGATACTGAGAGCGGTCAATTTCAGGGAACTTGGAATTCAGCTGATATTATGATGGTACTTTGCTGGCCTTTTCTTAATTTTTTTTCTTAGAGTAGGGCTGATACAAGGCCCAAAAATGCTCATGTCAGGCTATTTGGGAGAGTTGCTATTTTAGCTTTGTAAGTAGCTTGTTCTCTAGAAGCTTCCTGCCATGTGAAATGCAATTAAACCTAAGCACTTGCCTTGTGCAGGATACGCTGGCTTTGCAGAAATGGCATTATGGCTTTACACCTTATCTTAGTGCTTTGCTTCCACTTATCTCTGAGCTCTATTCATACTATAGCCTGATTCTTGAAATGAAGTTTGATATAAAACCCACCTCACTTTTTGCAATACTTTTGCCTCCACCTTACTTTGATTTAATGGCTTTGCACATTATGCACTACTCCACTAGAGTCAAGTAAAATGATATAGTTATACTCTATCAGATTTACTAATTGAATCTAAGTCCTCAACCCTTACTCACATCTCCAAAAAGTAAGAAGAACAGTTGAGTCAGGAAGTAAGGAGTGTAAAAAAAAGGCTATATGTTGTAAAAATATGTAATTCCACCTAAATACTCACCTAACTTAGTGACTTAGATGATTACCTTCAAATCCTAGAGAATACTGAACAAATTACTTTTTGGGACTTGGAATATTTTCACCAGGAAATCAGGTACCCTGAACATGAAGTTCCCATAGTTGTCCAGACAGCCCCAAACTTTGCACACATGTGCTTGGGACCTTCCTAAACCTATTTTATGTGCATTTTACTTCAAAACCATGTAAACTATTGCTACTACTTTCACATTAGACAAATGATTTAGTGAAAGCCACACAAGTCTACTTGTTTTCATAATCACTTCCATTAAGCCCAAGACTTGTAAAACAGGTTAGGAGCCCAAAGCTGTCATTCCCTGCAATGTCTACTGTTGCTAGTATTGGAGCTTTTCCACTGCATAAATTTTGATGGACCTAATGACAAGGTGTGGAATGTCAAGATGAAGATGATGGCACAAGAAAGAGGCAAATGTGGTTCTGTTATGTGAGAAGTGTTGAAATATTGGGCTATTTGGTATCATTCAGCAGCTAAAAATTTACTTAACTACTCTAGAATAGCTTTGGTCACTGTATAACTTGCTTTCAGCCCCAACCTTGCCAGTTTCTTTACATCTATGATCATATAATTATTCCCCTATAGTGAAGATTAAATTAACGCTTTTTACCAAACATTATGTACTAACCCTGAAACTGTTACAGAATGCTGCTGAATGTTGAGAATCTCCCCTTTCTTAGTGTTACAACAGTATTACTTCTACAAAGTTATTAATAATGATCCACTTTAGGAATAAACAACAGTTTGACTATTATGACTATATCTTGATAAGTTCCACAGCAGAAGATGTGAAGAAGTTTCAAGAGAAGGAGAGAAAGGCCTTTAATGCTATATCTATCTATGTGCAAGATTCCTTCATTGAACAAATTCATGCTTCAAGTACTGCCAAAGAAGCGTGGGAATCCTTAGAGAAGATCTTTAGAGCAAAATCAGCATCAAGCAAGCTTTATCAAAAACAAAAATTCTTCAACATGAGGAAGAAGCCAGATGATGACATGCTACAATGCATTACCAGAACGGAGACACTTGCAGAAAAACTTTACAGTAGTAATTCTGGTGTAGATGATGAAGAAAAGATACTCTGTCTGCCTTGCAGCCTACCACAAGAGTATGAGCCACTCAAACTTTCTTTTGAAAGCAGAGAAGACAATTCAACTTTGTACTATGTTAAAGAAAGACCTCTTTGTGAAGAACTCAGACGTAATGTTCAAGCAGAGAAAATTGAAGACAATGCTCTATTCAGCTCAAAGAGGCACACAGAAAAGAAGGGAGAGCAACAAAACCAAAGAAAATCTGGTTGCTGCAACTACTGTAAGAAGCCAGGACACTGGGCAAGAGAATGCAAGAAGAGACAAGCAGACAAAAAACAGAAGCTGGAGCAAGCAAACCATATAAATACTGATGAACAGTTATTTGTAACTGTACAAGAGAGTGCAAGTAACCAAAGTAATGAATGGTATATTGACTCTGGAGCATCACAGCACATTTGTGGTATAAAGGAGTGGTTCAGCAACTTGAAGACTATTCCTGTAAGAAAGGTTTATCTGGGAGACAACTCTGCATTGGAAGCTACTGCCAGTGGGTCTATACTACTAAATGTGAGTGATATCTCAGGGGCTACAACAGCAAAACTGACTGACGTACTCTATGTCCCTCAATTAGCCTAAGAACCTACTCTCAGTCAGTAAAGCAACTGCTCAGGGACTGAAATTTGTTTTTACTAAGCTGAACTGCTCAATATTGAGTAAAAATGGACAATAATTAGCTTTGAGAATCAGAGATCACAATAAATACAAGTTACAATGCAAGATCAGTGTGCCTGAGATGACAAGACAAGATATACATGGGTATACTTCCTCAAGCAAAGGATGAGGCTTTAGAGACAGTTAAATACTTCAAGAACATGGCTGAAACACAAACTTGGTGTAAATTGAAGATACCTCAAAGTGACAATGTAGGCTAATACTGCTAAAAGGAGTTTGCAAAATACTGTGCATCTACTAGTATAATTCTGCAGACCACTGTTCCACATACTCCACAGTAATATGGAGTAGCAGAACATGCAAATAGAACAATAGTAGAGATGGGAAGATCTATGCTACATGATAAGGGAATGGACTGCAATTTTTGGGGTGAATCTGTTGCTACCACTGTATACATCAAGAATAGATGCCCAGCAACAGCACTACAGGAGTCTACACCCTTTGAAGCATATAAAGGCAAAAAACCTGACCTCTGGCACCTCAGGATCTTTGGCAGTGATGTCTTTTATCACATCCGTGGCAAAAAATGCTCAAAGCTGGAGCAAAAGAGTAGAAAAGGGACATTTCTTGGGTATTGTTATGATATAAAGGGTATAGAGTGTGTGATGGCAAAATTTATAAGCTGATCAAGAGCAGGGACATTGTATTTGAGGAGAATTCAGACCAGAAAGCCACAGAAATCATTGGCCAGCTGCCTGAAGATGCAATCAACACTGATGAAGAAGATATGTACCAAATTCAGCCAGATACGGAAGATAATTTTACCAGTTCCAGATGAGAGCAGATTATTCCTGTTAGGCGAACTACCAGAATAAGAAATGCCCCTGGATCCTGGTGGCAGACATTCAATGATCATCAAGAAGCTTATCTTGCCTTATGTGCCAAACCTCAGAATCCAGAACAGGCAATGCAAAGTCTAGATGCTACTTTGTGGCAACAAGCCATGCAGGAGGAGTACTAATCTCTGATCAAAGCAAAAACATGGGAACTGGTAGATTTATCAAATGGGAGAAAGCCAGTAGGATTTAGTTGGGTCTGCAAGATCAAGATAACCTCAAATGGTACCATTGAGAAGTACAAGGCTAGATTGGTGGCTAAAGGCTATTCCCAGATTCAGGGAATAGACTTCAAGGACATATTTGCTCTGGTTGCAAAGTTTAACTCCATTAGGACAGTTCTAGCCCTGGCAGCTGTACACAGTCTGGATCTACACCAAATGGACGTCAAAACAGCCTTTCTAAATGGGGATTTGCAAGTGACTAGACTTGTTCTGTTGGATAGTGCCACACTGAGCCATGAGTGCCAAGTGATGCCATAGTGTGCCAGAGTGGCCAAGTGAACCTATACTTGGTCATGGAGTGTGAATCAGAGCTCTGCATCTTCATGCAAAGCAGCCCCTGTGTTTCACCTATGTTATAGGAGAAAATCCATATTTTGGTGCTATTTTGTGGATCAATGTTGTGCAGAATGCGTAAGGGCACAGAGGAACTGAAGACATGCATCAGGTATGCAATGCCCATGGCACTCTGAATCTAGCTCCTGTGGCTTGTAGCATGTCACAAAAATGCATGGTACTATCTTGGTCCACTGGTACTATCTGGCACTATATTTAATTATTAGCCCTAAAGTAGGATCTATACAAAGCAATTATAGTGCCGGATAGTACCAGTGGACCAAGATAGTACCATGCATTTTTGTGACATGCTACAAGCCACAGGAGCTAGATTCAGGGTGCCATGGGCACTGAGTACCTGATGCATGTCTTTAATCCTGTTGTGCTCTTACACATCCTGCACAACATTGACCTAAAAAAAAAGGTCAAAAAATGGATTATCTCCAACACAATGGGTGAAACACAGGGGTAACTTTGCATCAAAATGCAGAGCTCTGTTTCTCACTCTGTGGCTATGTATAGGTTCATTTGGCCTCCCTGGCACACTATGGCATCATGTGGCACTCATGGCTCAATGTGGCACTATCCAACAGAACAAGTCTACTATATATATGGAGCAACCAGAAGGTTTTACCAATCCAAACAGCCCCCATAAGATGTGCAGACTCAGGAAATTGCTGTATGGGCTTAAGCAGGCATCTTGAGCATGGTATAAAAAAATTGACACACATCTAGAAGAGATTGGGTTTGTTTGTAGCACTGCAGATCTCACTATATATATGAAACAGCTCAAAAAGGGTGTGATCATCCTAGTTCTGTATGTGGGCAACCTAATAATAGCCACAAGTGACCTGGAGGCCCTTAAACAGACAGAATCAGATCTCTATAGCAAGTTTGAGATAAAAATTTTTGGAAAATAGTGCTATTTTCTTGGAATTGAAGTGAATTTTGACATACCTACATAAAAAGTTGTGCTGAGTCAGTTTAAGTACATCAGGGACATTTTTAGATGCTTTAAAATGCAAAATTGAAAGCCTGCGGCTACCCCAAGGACAATAATCTAAAATTGAGCAGATCTCAGCCAGTTTTGGGTGAAAACAGCTCAAATATGGACCAAGACTTTCCCTACCAGTCAATGGTCAGTAGTCTGATGTACTTGGTGGTGTTTACATGTCCTGATATTGCAGTGGCAGCTGGAATAGTCATTCCATTGATGCATAATTATGGATCAGATCAAATTACAGCAGTTAAGCAGATTTTCAGATATCTACAAGGTACAGTAAATATGGTACTGGAATACTCAGGAGCAGCTAATAGTTGGAAATTGGATGGTTATAGTGATTCAAAACTGGGGTAGAGATCTGATTGACAGACTCTCTAAGAGCAAAAATGGCAAAGAATGCCAGGAAAGCATTAGAAGACACCTACCAGACATGTTCAGCTGCCAAGAAGATGTATCCAAGACAAAAACTCTTTACTACAAAGATGCTACCAGAAGAATAAATGAAAAATCTAATTAACAGAATTACCCTGCTGGTAGATGCAATGGAAGCTGTGGGTGTACCAACTACTGATGAGGATGTGATAGTAGCCATCCTGAATAGCCTGACAGATGAGTGTTAGGGCCTTGTATTAGCCCTGGAGTCCAGAACTGAAGATTGGACCTTGAATTATGTATATGGAAGCCTCCTGGATGAAGAATTAAGGAAATCAAGCGCCAATAAGATGGAAGAAGAAAATGCTTTATTAAGCAATGATAACCAACAAAGGAGGTACCCAACACCCTACAAAGACAAAAGCAACCTGTTTTGCAACTACTGCAAAGGGAAAGGACACACATCAGACCGGTGTCTTAAAAAGAAAGATAATCAGTAAAAGAAGCCTGAATATGGCAATGCTGCAATAACTGAAGATAGACTATTCATATCTGCACTAAATATGACTACAAACAAGGATTTTCAGATATGGTATATAGACTTTGGAGCATCTCAACATGTTACACACTAAAAAGAACTTTTTACCCAATATCAAGAAATTCCAATTAAGTAGGTTTAAATGGGTATTGATAGAACACTTGATGCAGTGGGAGAAGGAACTATCCAAGTAAACCTTAGATGCATTGAAGGAAGCCATACACTGACCTTTAAAGAAGTACTCTATGCACCAGAAAGAGCCAAGAATCTACTATCTGTAAGCAAGGCCACTGGAGAAAGACTCAATTTCAGCTTTGACAATTCTGGATGCAAGATCACTGATCAAAATGGTGCCCATATTGCTTTGGGTATTGGATATCCAAATCTGTACAAGTTGACTCATATTCCATCATATTTGGAAGCCAATATAGGTAATGTAAATGAAGAAACACCAATGCTTTGGCACAGAAGATCTGGACGCATCAATTTTGATTTTTGGTGCAAAATGATCAAAGATTAGCTAATTTTTGGCATGAAAGCTGATCCCCAGATGATTTGAAGTACTGTGAAGCCTGCATACATGGAAAACAAACCAGACAACTGTTCAAGAGCTCTGGGTAAATCAAAACTAATCAAAAATTAGATCTAATTCACTCAGATCTGTGTGGACCTATGCAAAATTTATCCTTAGGTGGGATGAAGTATTTAATCACTTTTATTGATGATTATACAAGATACATGTGGGTTTACTTCATGGAGAGAAAGAAAGAAGCTCTGTCTAAGCTTGGGGAGTTTAAAGCCATGGTGGAGAGAGAAACAGGTGAAAAAATCAAGAAAATATGCTCTGACTATGGTGGAGATTATACCTCAAAACTCTTCATCCACTTCTGCAAAATTCATGGGATAAAGCAAGAGACTACTGTACCATACTCCCTGCAGCAAAATGAAGTAGTAGAATGTGCTAACAGATCAATAATTGATATAGCAAGATCTAAGATCCATGATTGAAAATTATTGTATGATTTTTGAGCGGAATCAGTTGCCACAGCTGTATACCTTGAAGATAGAAGTTATAACAGAATACTTTGTGATTCTACTCCATTTGAAGTATGGTATGAATGCAGATCAATTGCAGAATGTCTAAGAATATATGGGTGTACAGCATATGCCAAGAAACTGGCCGGAAATCAGTCAAAATTTGAGCCAAAAAGTATAAATGCATATTTTTGGGCTACTGCAATGAGAGTGAGGCATAAAAACTCTACAATACCAAAGCAAAGAAGTTAATCAAGTCTAGGGATGTATTTTATGATGAAAATTCAAAATTTTCACAAAGAATGACATCAGATGATGACTAAAATTTGATCTCAAGTCCACCAATTGTCAGGATTGAATCAGAGCAAAACAATGAAAGTTTTTCCATTACAGAGAACTCTACAACCATGGTTCAGCCTGAAGCAGTGCCCAGGAATATCCCAGAAGTGATCTTTGCAGTATCAAATGCCTGGAGATCCAATTGAACAAGAAATAGCCCAAATTACTATATCAATGAGGGTACAAACTTAGCCTATGCCTATTCAGACCCTATTGCTAAGCCCCAGACTGTAAAAGAGGCCCTAAATAGCCCTCAGACAAAGCTTTGGAGATCTCTAATGACTGAGAAATATCAGGCCCTGATGGAAAATCAAACTTGGGACTTAGTCAAATTAACAATCAACCAAAAATCAATTAGACGCAGATGGGTCTTCAAGACAAAATATAAGGCTGATGGTACAATTGAAAGATACAAAGCAAGACTTGTGGCCAAAGGATACTCTCAAACAAAAGGACCTGACTATACTGAGATCTTTGCACCGGTAGCCAAATTTAATTCCATCAGATTAATATTGGCTATTGCAGCCAAATAAAAGTTTTTTATTCATCGAATGGATATAAAAGCTGCATTTTTGAATGAAGAATTTGATGAGGACATGTATATGGGCCAGCTGGATGGGTTTGTTAACCAAGATAACCCCCATTTGGTCTGCAAGCTTAAAAAGTTACTATATGGTCTCAAACAATCACCCAGAGCCTGGAATTGCACAATAGATTCTTATTTAGAATCTTTGAGTTTCAAAAGGAGTAATGCTAACTATAGTATATACTATAAGCCAGATAGAGCAAATCCAGTTCTATTAGCTCTATATGTTGATGATCTTATTATAGCCGCCAATAACCTCAAAATATTGGAAGAGACTTAATCCAGCCTATCTAAGGAGTTCAAGATGTCCAATCTAGGAGAGCTCAGTTACTACTTTGGGATTAAGCTTTCCATAGACAGAAGTACCCAGACTATTACCCTAAGCCAGTACAATTATATTCAAGATATACTAAAGAAGTATAAAATGGAAGATTGTAAACTGGCAGCTTCCCCAATGGAAACAAACCTTAACTTGGTTGAAACTTGACCAAATCAAGAGAGCTTGGTGCCATCTGAAAGCCCTGACTTTTCTTATCAATATATAGTTGGCAGTCTGATGTATATCATGACTGGAACATGTCTAGATGTCTCATATGCAGTGGAAGCTGTCAGCAAGCATAATCAGAACTATGGACCTGATCATATTGCTGTTGTAAGAGTCTTGGAGATATTGGGAGTGACTGGGAGAACAAGTAGATTATGTGGTTTTCACTTAATGATTTATTGAATGTAAAAATAGTATTTGTACTTTTACCTGGTCTTGTCATTACAAACACATAGAATAGGTTAAGGAAGGTCTCAAGAGCATTTGTGCAAAGTTTGGGGCTGTTTGGACAACTTTGAGAATTTTCATGTTCTGGGTACCTGGTAATTTGGTGAAAATATTCCAAGTAAATCCCAACAAGGAATTTGGTTGGTATTCTCTAGTATTTGAAGGTAATGATCTAAGTGACTAAGTCAGGTGAATATTTAGGTGGAAATACAAATTTTTACAACACTCCCACTCAGCTAAATGTTCCTACTGACTAGTCCCAATTCTGACCTAAGATATTCATACTTGTCTCTAGCTAATGGTTTGGTAAGTATGTCTGCAATCATTTCATCTGTAGGACAGTAAACTAAGCTAACTAGGTGACTCTCTATAGCTTCACATATGAAATGATGTCTAATATCTATGTGCTTGGTTCTAGCATGAAAAGTTGGATTTCTACCTAATTGTATACATCCTTGATTATCTTGAAATAAAGTAATAGGCATTTTTTGACATAGGCCTAAATCTGTAAAAAGCTTTCTTAACCACATTACTTCTTTTGTAGCTTCACAGGCTGCCATATACTCAGCCTCTGTGGTAGAAAGTGCTATGGTTGGTTGCATTCTTGAATTCCATGAAATTGCTCCTTTACAGTAAAGAAAGGTGTATCTTGTAGTGGATCTTCTGTCTTCTAAATTTTGTCCCCAATCAGCATCAGAGTATCCCACAAGATCCTGTTCTGAATCCTTATAAGTGTATTTTAAGCAGATATCAGCAGTTCCTTTTAGGTATCTCAAAATCCACTTAACTGCTGCAATATGATCAGATCCATAGTTCTGATTATGTTGGCTGACAACTCCCACTGAATATGAGATATCTTGACGTGTTCCAAGCACGATATACATCAAACTGCCACCCATAGATTGATAAGGAAAGTCAGGGCTTTCAGATGGCACCAAGCTCTCTTGATTTGGTTGAGTTTTGACCAAGTTAAGGTTTGTTTCCATTGGGGTAGCTGCCGGTTTACAGTCTTCCATTTGGTACTTCTTCAGTATATCTTGAATATACTTAGATTGACTTAGGGTGATAGTCTGGGTACTTCTGTCTACAGAGAACTCAATCCTTAAGTAATAATTAAGTTCTCCTATATAGGACATCTTGAACTCCTTAGATAGGCTGGACTTAGTCTCTTCCAATGTTTCTAGGTTATTGGCGGCTATAATAAGATCATCCACATATAGAGCTAATAGAACTGGATTTGCTCTATCTGGCTTATAGTATATACTATAGTTAGCATTACTCCTTTTGAAACTCAAAGATTCTAAATAAGAATCTATTGTGCAATTCCAGGCTCTGGGTGATTGTTTGAGACCATATAGTAACTTTTTAAGCTTGCAGACCAAATGGGGGTTATCTTGGTTAACAAACCCATCTGGTTGGCCCATATATTTGTCCTCATCAAGTTCTCCATTCAAAAATGCAGTTATTACATCCATTCGATGAATAAAAAACTTTTATTTGGCTGCAATAGCCAATATTAATCTGATGGAATTAAATTTGGCTACCGGTGCAAAGATCTCAGTATAGTCAGGTCCTTTCGTTTGAGAGTATCCTTTGGCCACAAGTCTTGCTTTGTATCTTTCAATTGTACCATCAGCCTTATATTTTGTCTTGAAGACCCATCTGTGTCTAATTGATTTTTGGTTGATTGTTAATTTGACTAAGTCCCAAGTTTGATTTTCCATCAGGGCCTGATATTTCTCAGTCATTAGAGATCTCCAAAGCTTTGTCTGAGGGCTATTTAGGGCCTCTTTTACAGTCTGGGGCTTAGCAATAGGGTCTGAATAGGCATAGGCTAAGTTTGTACCCTCATTGATATAGTAATTTGGGCTATTTCTTGTTCAATTGGATCTCCAGGCATTTGATACTGCAAAGATCACTTCTGGGATATTCCTGGGCACTGCTTCAGGCTGAACCATGGTTGTAGAGTTCTCTGTAATGGAAAAACTTTCATTGTTTTGCTCTGATTCAATCCTGACAATTGGTGGACTTGAGATCAAATTTTAGTCATCATCTGATGTCATTCTTTGTGAAAATTTTGAATTTTCATCATAAAATACATCCCTAGACTTGATTAACTTCTTTGCTTTGGTATTGTAGAGTTTTTATGCCTCACTCTCATTGCAGTAGCCCAAAAATATGCATTTATACTTTTTGGCTCAAATTTTGACTGATTTCCGGCCAGTTTTTTGGCATATGCTGTACACTCAAATATTCTTAGATGTTCTGAGCTTGGTCTGTATCCATATCACGCTTCAAATGGAGTAGAATCACAAAGTATTCTATTATAACTCCTATTCTTAAGGTACACAGCTGTGGCAACTGATTCCGCCCAAAAATCATAGGATAATTTTTGATCATGGATCATAGATCTTGCTATATCAATTATTGATCTGTTAGCACGTTCTGCCACTCCATTTTGCTGTGGGGAGTATGGTACAGTAGGCTCTTGCTTTATCCCATGAATTTTGCAGAAGTGGATGAAGAGTTTTGAGGTATATTCTCCACCATGGTCAGAGAGTATTTTCTTGATTTTTTCACCAGTTTCTCTCTCCACCATGGCTTTAAACTCCCCAAGCTTAGACAGAGCTTCTTTCTTTCTCTTTATGAAGTAAACCCACATGTATCTTGTATAATCATCAATAAAAGTGATTAAATACTTCATCCCACCTAAGGATAAATTTTGCACAGGTCCACACAGATCTGAGTGAATTAGATCTAATTTTTGATTAGTTTTGATTAACCCTGAGCTCTTGAACAGCTGTCTGGCTTGTTTCCCATATATGCAGGCTTCACAGTACCCCAAATTAGCTGTGGGATCAATTTTCACTCCAGAAATTAGCTGATCTTTGATCATTTTACAAAAAAAATCAGAATTGATGTGTCCAATTCTCCTATGCCAAAGCATAGGTGTTTCTTTATTTAAGTTACTTATATTGGCTTCCAGATATGATGGAATATAAGTCAACCTGTATAGATTCCAATCTCTGATGCCCAAAGCAATATGAGCACCATATTGATCAGTGATCCTGCATCCAGAATTGTCAAAACTGGAACTGAGTCCTTCTGCTGTGGCCTTGCTTACAGAGAGTAGGTTCTTGGCTATTTCTGGTACATAGAGTAGTTCTTTAAAGGTCAGTGTATGGTTTCCTTCACTGCTTCTAAGGTTTACTTGAATAGTTCCTTCTCCCACTGCATCAGGTGTTCAATTGTCACCCATGATAACCTTCTTGATTGGAATTTCTTGATATTGGGTAAAAAGTTCTTTTTGGTGTGTAACATGTTGAGATGCTCCAAAGTCTATATACCATATCTGAAAATCCTTGTTTGTAGTCATATTTAGTGCAGATATGAATAGTCTATCTTCAGTTGTTGCAGCATTTCCATATTCAGGCTTCTTTTGCTGATTATCTTTCTTTTTGAGATACTGGTCTGATGTGTGTCCTTTCCTTTTGCAGTAGTTACAAAACAGATTGCTGTTGTCTTTGTAGGTTCTTGGGTACCTCCTTTGTTGGTTATCATTGCTTATTAAAGCATTTTCTTCTTCCTTCTTATTAGTGCTTGACTTTCTTAAATCTTCATCCAGGAGCCTTCCATATAAGTAATTTAAGGTCAAGTCTTCAGTTCTGGACTCTAGGGCTGATACAAGGCCCTGAAACTTGTCTGTCAGCCTATTCAGGATGGTAACTATCACATCCTCATCAGTAGTTGGTATGCCAAAAGATTCCATCTCATCTACCAGCAGGGTATTTCTGTTAATTAGATTTTTCATTTCTTCTCCTGGCAGCATCTTTGTAATAAAGAATTTCTGTCTCAGATACATCTTCTTGGCAGCCAAACATGTCTTGTTGGTGTCTTCTAATGCTTTCTAGGCATTCTTTGCCATTTTTGCTCTTGAGGATTGAATTAGCAATTTGTCCTTGACATTGAGGCAAATGCAGTTAAAGGCACTTTGTTCTTTCTTCTAGTACTTTAAGGCTCTCTCTCCCACGTTTTTAGGAGGGCATTCTTCTTCCATGAATATATCCTAAAGGCCTCTTTCTTGTAGCAGCATCTTCAACTTCACCTTCCACACTTGGTTGTTAAATCCATCCAACTTTTCAGCAGAGGGAAAAATTTCAATAATAGCAGTAGTAGACATTGCAGAGAGTGACAGCTTGAGGCTCATAACCTGTTGTAAGAGTCTTGGAGATATTGGAAGTGATTGGGAGAACAAGTAGATTATGTGGTTTTCACTTAATGATTTACTGAATGTAAAAATAGTATTTGTACTTTTACCTGGTCTTGGTGTTGTGCATCAACATTTAAAACTTAGCCAATTTTACTCCGTTTGAAAATCTAGTACCCAAACTGATTTTCCCTAACCCAAACATAACAAATCCCAGTTACAGTTTATTTTATCCCACCTCAGAATCTATTTTTAGCGATCACACCTGATCTATTTTCAAATGGTCATTACGTTATCAACCTATCTGCCAAGCCTTCCCAGGTGATTAGTCATCTGAGATCTATCCAACCATGGTGCAGTTGCCAAGACATCAGTTGATTGATGATGTAATTTTCATTTATATTATGCACCTATGAACACCCAAATTGATTTCAATCAATCCAGTCCCTTGGCGCTTACTAATTCAACTTGATCAGAAAAGTATAAATAAAGTTTACTGAACCTTTTGGTTTAGTGTGTGTCTCAACGAAATTAAGATTCTGTCTCAGCAAAAATAAGAATCCAACAATTCCGTTCCAGTTTCTATCCAAGCCTAGTATATCTAGCACTCCAAAGAACACCAAGCCTAGCCTGCCTAGCAAACAAATATCATTGCCTTTATAGCCAACCCAGCTATATCCAAGACCAATATTAGATCAGAATCTTTCTGCTAATATTTCCACCACTCTCTGACAATTCTAAGATTCTGCACTTAATTGTCCCTTTGGTTCAGTTAAACCATTCAAGAGCTTTATTACACTTTCTCTTGGATACAACACTTGGCATTACAAACACATAAAATAGGTTAAGGAAGGTCCCAAGAGCATTTGTGCAAAGTTTGGGGCTGTTTGGACAACTTTGAGAATTTTCATGTTCTGGGTACCTGGTAACTTGGTGAAAATATTCTAAGTAAATCCCAACAAGGAATTTGGTTGGTATTCTCTAGGATTTGAAGGTAATGATCTAAGTGACTAAGCTAGGTGAATATTTAGGTGGAAATACAAACTTTTACAACAATTGCAGCAGTTAAGTGGACCTTTAGATACCTAAAAGGAACTGCTGATATCTGCCTAAGATGCACTTATAAGGATTTAGAACAGGATCTTGTGGGATACTCTGAAGCTGATTGGGGATGAGATTTGGAGACAGAAGATCCACCACAGGATACACCTTTCTTTACTGTAAAGGAGCAATTCCATGGAATTCAAGAATGCAACCAACCATAGCACTTTCTACCACAGAGGCAGAGTATATGGCAGCCTGTGAAGCTACAAAAGAAGCAATGTGGTTAAGAAAGCTTTTTACAGATTTAGGCCTATGTCAAAAAATGCCTATTACTTTATTTCAAGATAATCAAGGATGTATACAATTAGGACTAGTCAGTATGAACATTTAGCTGAGTGGGAGTGTTGTAAAAATTTGTATTTCCACCTAAATATTCACCTAACTTAGTCACTTAGATCATTACCTTCAAATACTAGAGAATACCAACCAAATTCCTTGTTGGGATTTACTTAGAATATTTTCACCAAGTTACCAGGTACCCAGAACATGATAATTCTCAAAGTTGTCCAAACAGCCCCAAACTTTGCACACATGTTCTTGGAACCTTCCTTAATCTATTTTACATGCATGTAGTGCCAATACCATGTAAAAGTATAAATACTACTTTTACATTCAATAAATCATTGAGTGAAAACCACATAATCTACTTGTCCTCCCTAATCACTTACGATATCTCCATGACTCTTACAACAGCATATGTGGAGGAATGTTGATTTGAGCTCCTGAGCAGTACTTAGGGCCATGCATATTCTGTAATGTCTTGCTAATTCTTTCAAACTTCTCTGGTATCTCAAAGGGTGCATTTAGCTTGAAATGCCCCATGTACAACTTGGTCAGCAGTATATAGATATTGTTGAAAAGCAAATGCATTGCTCCCAGTGGAATGCTTTTGCTCCAACAGATGCCCTCTATCTTAAGTATCCCTGGTTTCTAATTAATTCCATATTCTTGCTGATGGCTTTTAGCTTGTCAACTTTGCTGCAATTGCATGCTGACTTCCATATGTTCCCTATGTGAAAGATGAAGCTCTTGGTGTTAGTGATTGGGTAATGGAGTAAGTCCCCTGGGCCTCACACATATGACAACTATACTATCCATTTTGCCCAGAAAAGATGGCATTTTTACTGATGGCTGGTGTATCTTCAATGCAGATAGTAATATGTGCTTTGACATGATGGCCATTTACCCTTATCTCACGGAAAATCATACCAAACTCATCCAGCATTAGCAAAGGTAGCTATCCAGGTTGGACAATGATTTAGGCCCAGATACCAGTGAGACTATCATCATATTTCTGCTCTGATACTGTAAGATAGGTGGCAGATTAAGGTTGAGGATAATCAGTGGTAAGCAGAATTTGCCAGCAGACCACTTGTTTAATGAGAATCCATCAAGTGCTAAGGCAAGGGCATGGTGATACATACCTTCAGAGTAGCCCTTGCTTCTTGGCTGTTTGCAATGTTTGCCATCAGATATGTTGGATATGTTTGTGCTTGATTCATACTGAGTGTAGTACTTGATAGTGTCACAATACTTGTCAGACTGTAGAAGCTTCTTTAGAAAGGGTATTACTGGGATGAATGCAGAGTGTGAATGATGCTTTCCCTCAATGGTGATGGATTTTGGACAAGTTAGACTCCTTGCAATGGTGGCATTTTCTGATGTGAATGGCATGCAGCTGTTAACACATGCTGGTATCAGGACATTCTCAGGGTCATATGTTGCCAGCTGCATGAAGGTTGTCTATTTATGATATGCACACAGTAAGTTGCATCCAAGGATGATCTTGACAAGAACTTATAGTAGATTCTCAAAGCCCCCATTACTGAAATTAGTGGGAACATGCCATTTCACTTGCCACAACATCACATCACTCACCAGTATATGGATTACTGGGCTCACTTGACTTCTTAAAGTATCCTTGTAATTCTCTTCCATGGGTGTTGTCTCATTGCATGATGGGATTTTGCTACACTCATGCATGGTACTGTTGTTAGAGGAGATAGGCTCACAATCCATCAGTAAGCCTGCTTCTTCAAAGCTATCACACTGTGTGCCATATTCTGAAGGCTGGGGTGAGCCTAAGGATGTCACAAACTCACCTGACTCAGTATGTGCAAGGTGACAAGTACAGCCAGGTGCTGCTATTGAGTATAAAGTGGCCTCCAAGATATTGTTGGCACAGTAGTGACTGATGAATGGTCAAATATGAATTGTGTGGCAAAACACTGGCCATGATCCTTGTAATACTTCCTATGCTGTCTCTAATGGTGCTGAATCAAAGTAGTCTTGTCCATGGGGCAGAGAGCTTGACACTCAACAATGTAATGCTATAATATCATTTTTTTGTCAATACTCATGTGAATTTAAGACAGTTTTGTACTTGAGACATTGCACCTATATGAATGCAAGATTCATTGATGGCCTGCCATAGTAAGCATTATAAAAGTAGTTGTGGCACCACATTCACATGTACATGAAATACCATTTCTCCATTGGTTTGTCTCACTTCCATATATATGCCACCAACAAATAAAGCATAGTTGTCTGAATCCCAACCAAGCCCCACCACTGGCAGCAGCAGAAGAATGCCTAGACAACAGCTTGCTTTGACATTCAGTGCAACAAGCCGGATACAACCAAAAAAGGCCCTGTGGACAGTGTTCCCACTGAAGGTAATAATGTGGACTCCTCAGGCTCTCAGTCAAGTGGGCAATTGGGATTCTCTGTAGAGCCACAAGCTGGCCATGGTACTGAATCAGATGGGAATGTAGCAAAAGCAGTACCTTTAGTTGAAGACCAGCAAGTAGCTGTCATAACATCACCACCACCCATTTTAGCAAGTACTTTGTCAGCTCATACCAAAGCATTAATGAGGCAATTAGGTGTAGTAGCCAATAGCATAGATCCAATGGCCCAGAGAAAACTGGAAATAGTCCAGAAACAGGATGAGTGGATTGTAAGTGTAGAGCAATTAATATCCCAGGTAGAGAAAGCAGTATCTTTGCTGCAAAGAAGGAACTCAAGTGGCTCAATGTCACAGCCAAGAATTGAGCCACTTACCAATGTAACAGCAGAGGAACAGCATACAGTCATTGAAGCACAACAACTGTGCCAAAGATAATGCCCACAGAAAAACCTATCACAGCATGAGAGGGAGAAAATATAGTGTTTATACCAATGCCTAATAATCAAAAGTTGTTGGCAATCTATGAAGCCATTGAGTGCAATGGTGAAGAGTGTGCTAATATTTAAGAGGCAGTTAGAAGTCTAGCATGCCAACACCTTAAGGCTGGCATACAATGGGCCCATCAGGAATTCAAGGCCAAGAAGAATGCACTTGACTTGCTCCATGAACATTAAGCTGGATTCAAACAAGCAAACAGATTTTGCGCCAGCATTGGTGCACTAAGAAAGTATCTCAAGAATAGCAAAATCTATTGAAGGCAGAAGAA
Organism: Basidiobolus meristosporus CBS 931.73; assembly: GCA_002104905.1. Classification (NCBI taxonomy): domain Eukaryota; kingdom Fungi; phylum Basidiobolomycota; class Basidiobolomycetes; order Basidiobolales; family Basidiobolaceae; genus Basidiobolus; species Basidiobolus meristosporus. The sequence continues at coordinate 38,883 of MCFE01000325.1, read as the reverse complement.
CAAAAGTGTGGTGGCTAAAAACCAGTGGCTTCCTCAAGAGCCTGTTACAAGCAAGGCTAAAAGATCCAAACAAGTGTCAAAGAGACATCAGGTAGCTGGAAGAGTGCCAATGAGGGAAAAGGAAACAGATGCAGATGCACCAGCATAGCATTTATCAAGGAAGAAGTGTAGTTCAACTAAAGAAGCACTCAGTCAAAGTAGCAATGAAGGATCTGGTAGTGATAAAGGTAGAGGTAAATAGAAAAAGGTCTACCTAAGCTGGAGACACTATCCAACAGAACAAGTCTACTAAGTTAGGTGAATATTTAGGTGGAATTACAAATTTTTACAACACCAAGAGCATATGGGCAAAGTTTGGGGCTGTTTTGTCATCATTGAGAAATTCATGTTCTGTGTACCTGATGTTTAGGTGATAAAATCCAAGTTAATCCCAACAAGGAACTTGATCAGAATTCTCCAAGATTTGTAGGTAATAATCCCGTAACCAAGTTAGGTGAGTATTTAGCTAGATTCACAAGATTCATAGGAGAACACCCATGTTAGTGGTGGTTGAGCTAATGAAGGGATGTGATTCTACAGTGGAAGACATAAATGGCACAAGGGGAGGTAAAATAATGAAATACCATTTGGTAAATTGGTATGGTAACACTATACAGGACCAGCAGTAGACCATCAAAGCCCCATCAAGTTTTTCACCATATGTGGCAACTGCATTTATTGGCTGGCTAGGTCCTGTCAAACACATGTGGGTTACATCAGGACCACCATAATGCTATATAAGCCCTACTATAAGGCTGTCAAAACATTATAATGTGTGTTACCATATTTGGCATTAAAGGCAGCAAATCACCATCACAATCCCACTGTAACATTATAAAGAGGGTCAAGAATTCCAAGCTGCTGGCATTATGACAGCCTCATTGTGGGATCCTGATGGCTGATCTGGATTGGATCCAACTACAGGACCATATTATTTTCATAAGGCAAGTTGATACAAATATTTGGATGTTAATGCAAAATTCCATGACAGTCAAACCATACTTGCTGTAAAAGGCAACCCTGAGCCCCCCCCTATTCAAGATTTGCTTGTGTGAAGTGGGTTTGTTACTGTAACAACTCCCTGGCACATTGAAACTTCTCCCAGTACAACTTCCTGGTATCTCCTGAGCACTTGTTCATGGCAACAATATCAAATTTAGCATTCAGGCGTTGATGGATTTTCAATTTTGCACCTGGCACTTCCAATATGGAGTTCATCAAGGTCAATACATCAGCATGATGGGAACTTGAGGTGATGGAAACTCTTCCAGGGGGTCCAAAAACCATCCTGTTTGGTGTGCACTGTATCTCAAAGTTGGCAAGGTTTGGCAAGGTGTGGAAAACTTCTACCAGTGAAAGCACACCGCTACTGATCATGTCCAGAGTCCAAGATGTGTGCCACAGTGATACAAGCACGGATCCAGTGGTGAAGCCTCACTCCCCAACAGATTATTTCCAACCTCCACTCCCATCCAACAACGCCATCCCTAGGATGCCCCAAGATTGATCCATTGGAAGAAGGGGGATTTTATTTGAACGGTTCTATGTAATCTATACCAACACCACCACCGGGGAGAATCAGTGGGTCTTCTGACGTTTGGCGGGGGAGGAGGGCGCCTCTTCCCGGAGGGATTTCTCCAGTCTCTCGATGGCCGTCTTGAGGATGGTTCGCTCACCCACGCGTACCACCAGGGCGTTTCGTCCGTTTCGGCTTAGGGAGTCGGGATTCTGCTTGGCCTGGGTGTACCGCTCGAGGTCCTCCTGCAGACGTGAGGGGAGAAAGGGTGTTGAGTGAATGGGTAGGGTTGACCCCGTTTGGGAAAGGGGAGAGTCTTACCTCGTACGTGGTGAGATACTGACTGGCCCGAGCCCTAAGGAGCTCCAGGAACACCTGGGAGATCTCCGGGGTCAGCTTGGGCTTGGGGAATTTCTCGGTTTTCTGGAGTTTGGCGAAATCGGCGGGGCTCATGGAGAGCACCTTGGCTAGGAGCGTTCGAGAGGAAGGTTAACCGGGTGGGAGCCTCGGAGGGAAAAAAGGGGACTACCGCTTACCGGTGACGATCATCTCCGGGGGGATCTCGGCGTCCACCTCAATCACGAAACAGCTGTAACAGGTTGGGGTTGAGAAGAAATGTAGGGGGGGGAGGGAGGAAAGGAACCTTGCACTTACTCGTCTAATATGCCGTTGTCTAGTAGGAATTCAACCTGAGTGATGGGGGGAGGGGAATCCAGCGGTTAGCTAGCCACATCAGTTAGATCTCTCGTAAACTTGCTCACCCTGTCCGCCTTGTCCTCCTCCTCAGTGGAGTACGCGTTGACCAGGGACTCTCCGTTGATCTCCACGATATCGTTCGGGTTCTCCTCGTCCACGAAGCCGTACTTGCGGAGAAGATCTAGGGTGGAGAAGAGGGGTCACTATGGTGCAGGAAATAGGAAGGCTCCGGGAGATCGGATTACCAGCCGAGCACAGGTCACCATAAGTATTGAACTAAGTAAACAAAGGTCAGAAAGAAGGGTCACAGACGTGGGGGGGATGCTGAATGCTTACAATCTGTTCACCAGCCTGGATATTTTTGATGGCGCACATGCCGAGACGATCCTCCTCGTAGAACAGCCTAGCCTGGAAATTGGTTAAGCATCGATCTGAAGCCAAGGGGGAGAGGACCACCCACGTTGTTGAAGCCGGTCTTGTGATTCAGCATATCCGCCATGGGGACCATGGTCACCTCCCCTTCCACCTCGTCGTCCGAGTCAGCATCCGAATCCGAATCCTCGCTCGGCGCCTCGTCGATAAAGCTATAGGCCATGATCAACGAGCCCATCCGGTGGAAGAGGGAAAGGTAGTCGACACCCTTAGGGAACAGCTCTTCGTGCTCCTAAATATCCACCAGTTAAAAAGACCGCTCATCCGCATAGCATCGCAACCCGAACGATCACCTCAATCAAAGGCAGGATGGTCTCCCTGAAATTCTGCTCCGCCTGCTCCTTTCCTATCTTGTCTACGAGCGCAAGTCACGTTAGTGGTGGTCGGTCGAACGTTCGACGCGAAATCCCCGTACCGATCACCCCGGTTCCGGTCAGCTCCTTCTGCTCCTCTTCCGACCAAAACATCGGCGTGTGGAACTCCTTCGGGAGGATCTCTGTAGTAGGCGGTAAAGCGAGGTTAGTCGTGGAACCAGCTTCAAGGGTCAGTTCGACCAGCTTACCAAAATAAGGGGACCACTTCGAGTCCTCCTTGGTGCTCTCATAGATCATACACCTAACACAGAGCAAAGGTTAACAAGGTCCAGTCAACCCCGAGGACAGCCCACCAAGGACTTACAGAATCAGTGGGTTCCAACCGTCCAACTCGTCCAACGAAAGCTTCTGCGAGAGCTCCGAGTTCTTCACGGAGAGCAACACAGTACGAGGTAAGGTGAAGAGAACCTCGGTGTCCTATGTGAAACCGGGTGGGGTGAATAACCTCCAGAAACGGCCACCTCCAAGTCGCCCTGACTCCACTTACCTTGATATCCTCCAGCGCGTAAACCCCGCGCCCAGCCCCCTCGTTCGAGTAATCCTTGAAGGCAATCTTGGGGGAGAAGGTCGAACCCTCCGCTTTCAGCCAGCGGACAAAGTTCTCGTTGAGTTGTTCGAAATCGGTTTTCATCCTGGAAGGGAGTTTTCTGCTCTGGCCCACTGCTCACTACGGGGAAATGCGGTCGAAAAAAATCCCCCGGTGTCCTCTTAAAAATCGAGTCCCCTATGGGTAAACAATTCCTGCTGACGGCTGGTTGATTTCTCAACCTAATCTGGCTGCCGGATTGGTTTGCATAAGGTCGTCCTCATTTAGCTTAAACTTATCCAACATTCACCAGCGAATCTAAGGTTGGTTTCAGTTGGACATAGTCAAATCATCCCCCCCTTCACCTCTCACGTGATACCAGACATTAATCTCACCAGGATTCCTTGGACGGTTAGAATCCACTTGAAAACAAGTGTGAACCCTACGAAAGACATGTCGGACAATTCGGTAAATATACATTCAGCTACACTTTCCTTCCTCCTCCTGAGAGAGCCGAACGCGATCACAGAGGTCTCACCACGACCCAGATCGCCCGTTCGTCAACTCCATTCCACACCCAGGGAAGGGGGAAACCGAAGTTCCTACCTCCCACCCCTTGCAACGCCTCGCGAAACCCTTTCTAGACCAGTGTTTACCCGGTAGTCCATTTCTTTGTCCCCCATATAGCATTACCTCAAAGAGCTCGGATTATCCTTGGACCCGAGCTTCTTCGACCGTTTCCAGCTCGTACCGAACGGTGGCCCCGCTCCGATCAGCGCTGGAGAGCTGGAGGATACGGAGGTGATCGACGTGGATACCCCAATCTCTTCCACTAACGTTGGCTACCAGCTTCTTGTGAAAATGGGCTGGGAAGGCAAAGGGCTTGGGAGCACACAACAAGGTAGGTAGCAGTATGCAGCACGAGACCGATCGGACAATGACTAACCGGTCCACCAGGTCGTCTGGAGCCGGTAAAAGTTCTCTTGAAAGAAGACCGACTCGGTCTGGGAAAATACGAAGAGGAGCAAGCGCACCACCTGGAGAGCACCTCCAGACGAAAGGCCATGGAGAGCGAGAGGATGGCGGAGGAGAGCGAGGAGCAGAAGGCGCTGCGAGAGGTATTTCTTTCGGCATACGTCGGTTCGTGAGTGGTCGATAACCCCTGGGTAGCAAAAAGCGCTCGAACAGGAAAACCTGAAGAAACATATCCATGAGATCAACTCCGCCTTCTACTGTGCCCTGTGTGATAAGCAATACACGAAGATTTCCGAATACGAGTCTCACCTCTCCTCGTATGATCACCATCACAAGAAGGTTTGTTCGGCATTGAGTGAGTTCCCTCGGCCCGAGATCTTACACGGTAGCTCTATCAGAGATTCCAAGAGATGAAGCAATCCAGCAAAAACCCTGATGCGTCACAGGCGCGCAAGGAGAAGGACCGTAGAAGAGAAGAAAAGGAGCTGAAGCGAATGCAAGAGGCAGCCATGGCCGCCGCTGCCGCCAAACAAGGCCCGGCGATGGGTGCTTCGCCGGACTCGGAGAATCCCCCGAGTCTCGCTAGCGCCACACACAAGCCCATATCGTTTGGGATTGGAAAAGCCAAGCTGAACGCGGTAAGTGCCATGATCAACCTACGGCGAGGAAACTGACTAACCCCGGCATTGCCTAGAACGCGCAGCCGTTCAAGTTCGCACTGAAAAAGAAATAGGCCCCACATCTGCGCAATAAATCAGTTGAATCATTTGTACCTAATAATCACAAAACGTATGATGGTTGTCGATCCTGCGTGCATGTAGTGGATGATCAGCAACGATCTGGGTGGTTTGTGGGAATTTCGGAAATGGCCCTATTGACAGAAACCATGGGAATCAACATGTTCCCATCACAGCCTTGAGGGTAGGCACCGCAATGGTGGGAAGCAGATAGCCAGTCCATTTCACGTTCTACAATATCACCCTCGATTAAGTTTCCCATATTTACCGAGAATGTGTGAAAATTCCCTGCGCGTATAGTTGGGTTGGGTTGATTGATATTTGTCAGGAGGTTTTAAAGGAGCCATTCATATGACAATGGTGCGGACTAGCATAGCGGAGAAACCCATATAAATGTGGTGGATGACTGTTCGCCGAGTTTGTTCCCAAATTAGGCCTTCCGTTGTTTACTATTGAGTTAATCCCTTGTAACCGTTCAGACCCACTCCAAGTCCAATATGAGCGAGAAACCTTCCCCAAAAGCACCTGTCTCTGAGTAACGTCACTGTAGATATGTGGTGTTGTTGCTGCTACTGATCCACTGACCCGCATTCCCTCCTTAGTGCCCAGAGGAATTTATCGGAGGAAAGAAGTCGGCCCTCCTTTGACATACGTGAGATGACTTACCTGCTGGATGGCGGCGAGGGCAAGACCAAGGTACTGCACATGGCCAAGCTCTACCTTGCGCAAGACAACTAACTAATCCTCTTGGCTCACCTTTCCTCTGCGGCCCACGAAGCTCAACGAGCAACTCATGAGGGAAATCCAGGCGGACCCAGTTTGGAATATGGAGGACCAGCATAATTTATCCTTGCTGCAGGTACGAGAGAAAACCTTAGCCAGAGTCAAGAGCACGCTGGTCCATATCGCCAAGGACGGCCCACAGGAAACGAGCGCCCGTCTGACCTTGTTGGGTCTACTAGACCCCGGGTTTAGCACCAGACTTGGGCTACACTTCGGAGTTTTTATGGACAGTTTGAGAGGGCAGGCAACTCCCGAGCAGTTTCAGCGCTGGGCCAAGGGTGGCTTGATAAACATGAACGGACTGATCGGATCCTTCTCGATGACCGAACTTGGCCATGGCTCCAATCTGGCCGGATTGGAAACGACCGCCACTTGGGATAGCACTCGGGATGAATTTGTCATCAACACCCCCACCATCACCGCAACGAAATGGTGGATTGGCAATGCCGCACACACGGCGACCCACTCGGTGGTCTACGCCCAGCTGATCGTGAAAGGGAAACGATACGGGGTCCACACTTTCCTGGTGCCCCTACGGGATACCAAGACGTACGCCACATTGCCAGGCATCACCATTGGCGATATAGGGAAGAAAATGGGCCGTGATGGGATCGACAATGGCTGGATCCGGTTTCAACAGGTCCGCATCCCTCGGGACAACATGCTGATGAAGTACACGAAGGTTACTCGCGATGGCCAAGTGACCCAGACCCCCTTGCCACAGCTCACCTACGGGGCGCTCATCAACGGCCGCGTCGCTATGGTACGAGACAGCGCCAATTTCTCCAAGAAAGCGCTCACCATTGCGCTACGCTACGCAGCAGCCCGACGCCAGTTCTCCGATGGGCCAGGCCGCCCGGAGACGAAGATACTTGACTATCTGGTTCACCAGAACCGGCTTCTCCCATTGCTGGCCCAAACGTTTGCCATCCAGTTTAGCAGCAACCTACTTGACACCATGTACACCGACCTCATCGCCAAACTGCAGAAGGGCCAGGACATGGATCGGGTGATCATCCAGCTCAAGGAAACCCACGCCACAAGCGCAGGGTTGAAGGCGTTTTGCACATGGAGCTGTGTCAATACGATTGAGCAGTGTCGTCAATCTTGCGGTGGAAATGGGTACTCTTCATACACAGGATTGGCCTCTCTCTATCAGGACTTCGTGGTCCAATGCACCTGGGAAGGCGACAACACCATCCTCACCCTACAAACCGGTCGCTTCCTGATAAGTTCTTATCAAGACGCGGTGCGCGGCCGCAAGGTTTCGTGGGTGGTGGAGTATCTGCAACGCTACCAACAGCTCTTCGGCCGCCTCATTCACCGGCGCCGACCTCACGCTGGAGGATATACGCGAGGCATGGTTCGTGGTTGCCATGAGGGCGGTGGAAAAGGCGAACCGGAAGTATGAGACCAACCTTGCCGGCCACACCAAGCACCAGGCGATGGAGATCTGTGCAGTGGAGAGGCTCCATGCCGCGCGCATGCACCATTACGCTTTCCTCTACCGGAATTTTGTCGACAAGATCTATGCAGCGCCCGACTCGTTGAAATCGATCCTTAGCCGGCTGTGTTTGCTCTACGGACTGTATAGCATCCAGCAGAACTCCGGTCCATTCCTGGCAAGCGGATACTTTAGCCCGGATCACCTGGACCTGATCGACGCCGAGGTGAATAGGTTGTGCGCCACCATCCGGCCAGACGCCATTCCTTTGGTGGACTCATTCAATTATTCCGACCACATTATCAACTCACCCCTAGGCAGATACGATGGGGACGTGTACACGGCCTACTTCTCCCTGGTCGAGAGAAACAATCCAACTAATAGCATCCCACCCTACCTTGACAGTGTCATCCAGCCCATCCTGAGGGCGCGTTACTGATCTCAGCAGTGACCCAGAGTAGTTAAATTAGCTCGTATGAGGATCCAATAAATCATTTCCATTCAGAGTCCCACTCCAGAATCACGCTTGATACCTGTTTAATTCCCTAGTGCGATTAAAGTAAACAACCTAACACCAATAAACACCAATCAAGCAAAAGTGAGTTGGCTGACCACCGCGAATTGCTCTAGCTTTCTATTCCATGACCAGTTTGACCGAAGAGGAGCAATACAGGGTATCTTGGACCGGGAGTTCTTGTTTCTGCAGGTGCTTACTTCCTCTTCCCTCCACAGGTGACCGGCAAACGGTTTGCTGACCACGACTTTGTGTACGACGTGTACGGAGACCAGGGGTTTCCCGGAAGCCCCCTCCAGGAACCATTCGCCTGCAACGACAACCGAAATCCACCCTACTACAGTCAGCTGTTTTGGCAGAACCCGCTGGTCCACAAAGGTACCCCTAACCTGGCCCCGTGCCGATCTGCTGGCTCGTTGCTAAGCAAGTTTGTTTTGAACAGAGCATAAAAATTTTCTTGGCTTCTATCGTCCGGTTGGCACCATCGCCATCAGCTTGCTTCATGACAAGCCGACCGATTACTATGTGGCGGTGGTCCGTACCCCATTGGTTAGTTCTTTGCGGCTGTTCTGAGCTCCCTCGTTCTTCACTCACCCACTCACCCACGTCACCCCAGAAATTCACCACGATAAAGATCAGCGGCAACATGCTGAAGACCTCGAACGCTTCGTACATCGGCAAGCATATCCCCTCGAATTCGCGGCACAAGATTCTTTTGTACTACATCCTGGAGAAGTATCTGGAGAAGGTGGAGACCGACATCGAGATACTTCAGGAGTGGGAAAAGGAGACGCTGGGACAGACCTTCAAACGCACCACCATCAACCGACTCCCGCTGACCTACTCCAAGACCGCAACCTTCCATCCCATCGAGTACAACGACGTGGTGGTGGAGATTTCGGCCAAGGCGTTCAAGCACGACCTGTACTCCATCGTGGCCAAGCTCGAACAGGTCAAGGAGGCTAGCATCATCCCGGTCCTCAAAAGTCTGGAGGCAAAGCTGGTACGGTTGCTGAATGAACGGGCAGTGACTCCACCCGCCTTCTAACCCACGGTAATCTCTTTGTAGATCAACAAATCCTTCCATATGGATGTGATCTTCATCGACTCCGACAAGTCTCCTGGTAAGTGGGCAACCAGCCGTCTGGTCCCCGCCGAAATTTTCTAATCGACTTTGTTTGAAGAGCTGGAGGAGACCTGGGATGACTTCCAGGCAATATGCGGGACTCAGCTGGAGCTTCAAACATCAGAGCATATCCCGCTGGTGGAGGCCCAGTTCGTCCCCCCAGCCATCCGGTCCCTCCCGTCGGAGGCCAAGAAGGTGCGCACCCCTGAGGAAATGGAGAAGGAGAGGAGGAACGCCTTCTATGAGCTGATGGAAACCGAGAAGAACCATGTCAAGAGGTTATGGTCGTTGATGAATGTGAGTTGCTAGCATTGTTTGACCACCACTTGTCTCCCACTAACCAGGCTAGCTAGACGTACGTGCTCCCACTGCGCCGATCCGCCGAGAGTGGTCGACATGCGATCCTTCGGAAGTACCACCTGAACAAGATCTTTACGAACATCGAGGCGGTGATCAAGATCCATGAAGAGTTCCTGGAGGATCTCCAGAAATTGGAGGCCAATGAGGCCAGAGGCCTGGGCAAGACGCTTTTGCACAATGTAGGCCTTGCGGTTCATGGATCTCTACGAAGTGTGACTCACTCCGGTTCCTCCCCCCCCCCTCATCCTCTAGCTAACCAAGTTCGGCCCAATCAAAAGCTACGTTCTTGACTATCCTAGCGCCTTGAAGCACTCGAACACTTTGGCCAAGAGCGAGGCTAGCTATCGAGAGTTTCTGAAGGTATGTGGTTGTGCAGTTGCGAAGCTGGCTCTCCCTAACATCCTCGTCTTCATCCTCACCAGCGTGTTCTCGAGAATCCAAACTGCCTGGAGCTGCCCGAGCTACTGGGGACCCCGTGCCAGCGAATCTCGAAATACATCGTTCTGTTTGACAGTAAGCTCACCTTCATATCATCCGCAATCCGCACGTGGCTGACCATACATCAACAAGTGCTCTTTTCCAACACGTCGCAGCAGCATCCCGACTACCGTCCGTTGAAGAAGGCTTACGAGCAGCTGAAGGAGATCGCCAGCCTGTACGAGAGCCCCGACTCGGAGTCGGTCAAAGTGCTGCACCAGCTCTACCGGATCATTGAAGATTGTCCAGTAAGTATCTGCAGCAGTCCCTTGTTCATCCAACCCGCTCGGAGACTAACTCCACGAAGCCCGACATTATCAGTGGCTCTCGGAAGTTCATCACCCAGTTTGTCGTGCAAGAAGTAGACTTCACCGTGGCCACCCCACTGGTCCAGCTCACCTTCTTCCTGTTCAACGATCGATTGTTGATTGCGCGAGCCAAGTCGCAAGAGCATCTGCTGACCGACAGAAAGAAGCCGTATGAATTCGTGGGATGGATCAGCCTGGTAGGCCTGTCGTGGTACGAGATGGACTCGCTAGGTTAGTGGTGTGATCTCCTCCAGCCTGATACGTGGCGAACTAACCCACCTTTGGCCCCAGCACAAACTGGGTTCTATATCCACGCACACGCCGAGTATGTGGAGGACGAGTATTGGATAGCTCAGAGGCTACGATCGTTTATTAGTCCAAATGTCAAAGAGAAAGAGTGCTTCCGGTTGCAGCTGGAGGCCGCGAAGGCCCTCACCAAAGCTGAAAGTAAGGGTACCCTGCCATCTACAGCCGGGGCCTAGCTAACCACCTGCACTTCGTAGAAACCAATGCTATACCGTTCCACCTCCAGCATCGAGGTGCCGACATCTATCTGAACATCTACCATATGGAGGACTATCTGACCTCAAGATTTAAAGTATTTCCTGCTTCGACACTGCAACCCCCCCCCCCTAAATGAAATGACTGACATGGACTTGTTGTAGAATCAGCTGGCGATTGTGTACGTAGACAGCAGCACGAAGATAGACTCGACCACCATTCCAAAGCAGGGCTTCGACTCGTTTGCCATCGGGATTCTTCAGGCCAGCAACTTCAAATACAGGTACATCCCGTCCCGGACCACCTGTTTTCGCAGCGGGCTCACCAACATCTACTTCCAGGATGATGCTTAAATGCAAGGCAGATACTTCACCCCCGACCAGCGATTTATCCGCTGTGGATGATGACGAGATTTCCCCGTCAGCGCTGGCCTATCAACCCATCGAGGAGTTCCAGGTGACCTTCCTGGACCGAGGTACGTTCAATTGATTTACCGAGATTTGGGCATCTACTCAGCCTCCAACCCACAGTCCTACAAACCTTCGAATCGCTCAAGAACTCGGTGGCACACGCGAGCCAGCAACTCACCTTCAACGACCTGCTGCTCAGTGGCCTGGAGGGCCGGGATTTCCACACCAAGAACAGCATATTCTCCAAGGCCAAGTCCATCACCAAGAGAATCTCCAACGCACTCGTGGAGCACCCGCAAAGAAAAACCCTCCGCACGCTACGGAAACACGACCTCGAGGACGGTCAGGCTTCTCTGAAGGGACGGAACATCGAATGGAACGAGTTCTTCGCCGAGAAGCAGTGACCAATCGGCCTGTAAACAACCACCAAACTTGGACGGCTCTTGTATAGCAGTGTTCATGGAGCCCGTATATATACATATATATATATATATATAATGATTGACTATATAGAATAAACCACCTCTCTGGCAACATAGAACAACCTAACCCTTAAACACGTTGGCCAATGGCAACATCCCATGAATCAGCAATTGGTCTCACGCAGTCGATTGGATGAACCATTTCCCAGTCCTCGTGACTGGCTTTCATCAAGAAGGTGAGGTTGTGCTACTGCGGACAAAAGAGAGTCCGGGCCCACCTGGTTTCTGCTGAGATGCCATGTAAGTAATCATGGGCAATCGGGAGGAAAACCATGGGCAAAAAGCGATCATGGTGCAGGGAGCCACGCTAAATAGTCCACGGATGCTCCCCTCCCACGGAATCCTTCCTTGGCTGACTTCTTCACCGTGCACATCCACTGGGATAAAATTTTGGAAACCCGTCGCTTCGCCAACGTCTCGCTTATCAGTCACTTGGGGTTGGGGAGGTCCAGCTTTGACGTAAACTATTCACCACAACACCTACACACTAGCCTAGACGGCCATTCGCGTGAACCCTTACCACTTATTCCCTCAAGCCATGGGCTTCGCACACAAAACCTACCTAACGGGTAATAGAGTATTTGGTTGCAAAGACTGCAAGACCCATCTTACCACCATGGATTGTCTGGTTTCAAAGGTAACGTATAGCGAGGGCTGCTGCTCAAAGAGGTCCCACTCATCTTCCAAGCCCTGTTTGGGGGCTGACTAGGCATTCCAAGGGCAACACGGACGAGCGTATCTCTTCAGAACAGTGTAAGTCTTGTCAGGCTATTTTCTTGCCCACACTCGTATTCAACCTCACGGGGCATTCTCACCTGAATTAAGAGTGAACGTTGACGAAGGGGAAGAGATGGAACGGTCCATGACGACTGGACTTCACGTGGTCAAAGATATTCAATGCTCGAAATGTCGACGAGTTGTAGGATGGAGATATGTTAGTACTCCTGCGGGGCTCTATCGCCGGATCACTTACTAAACACATGTGCGTTCTAGGTCCGAGCATACGAAGAGAGCCAGCGCTACAAAGAGGGTCAGTACATCCTTGAACGGATGCTTTTAGTTGACGTAGATTAGACTCGACCACTAGTCATCCTCATCTTATCCCTCACCTCCCTCCCTCCTCCTCCTCCTCCACCATGATGTTGCATAACCCACCTGTCGAATTTTTGGGCCTACGTTCAATGCCTCTTGCTCGATGCAATCCCATTTCTCCGTTGGTTTGCTTTCTGATTTCTAACTCACCGTCAATAAACAAGGACTTAACAAGGGGAAGTGGCTTCATGGATTACTCGAAATAGTTTATTCGTGGATTTTGTTACAATTGTAGAGTAGGGATTTAAGCAGAGGTGTCGGGCTCAACCAACTTGGTGATCTTACCAATGGCAATGGTCTTTCCTTCATCACGAAGGGTGAATCGACCAAGCTGAGGATAGTCATCGAACACCTCCACGCACACTGGCGAGGCGGTCTCGATTCTGGCGATCAACTTCTGTCCCTTCTTAACGAATTGAGGTGGGCGCTTGGACTTTCTGCCGGTCTTTTTGTCGATCAGGTGGAGCAAGGCAGAGATGGAGGCTTCCTCAACGGAGGCGTGTACGTGGAGCACAGCGTTGTAACCAGCGCAGATGATGCTCTTGTGTTCCAAAATGGCCAATTGCGCCTCGAAGGCAGACACGCAGCGGACTGGCTTCTTGGTGTCGCACATGACGAAACCAACACTGATCTCTTCTTCCTCGACACCTCTCAATCTGACGCGAACGTTGTCTCCGCAAATGGCGAGCTCAACCTCATCCTCCTCCGAGTAGATGGCGGAGATTTCGGCGGGCTTCTTGTTAGGCATCAACAGGATGGACTGTCCCTTGCGAATCTTGCCGGATTCAATCTTGCCAACGACGATGGTACCCATGTCCTTGTACTTCTCGGTGATGGGGATCATCAAAGGTGAGTTCACCTTTCTCTCAATGGTTTGCATGTTATCTAACAATTCTAGGAGGGATGGTCCGGTGTACCAGGGGCACACGCTAGCGGGAGCGCGATCCTTGATGTTGGCGCCTGTGTAGCCAGAAACGGGCATGAAGTCGAGATCGGTCTTGGGGTTGTAGCCACTGGCCTTCAAGAAAGGTGTGAGTTTGGTGACACACTCGTCGTATCTTTCCTGGGACCATTCAACGGTGGGGTCGTCCATCTTGTTGATCACAACAATCAAGCGTCTGACACCGGAGGTCTTGGCGAGAACGGCGTGCTCGCGGGTCTGGCCGCCTCTTTCGAAACCGGTTTCGAATTCACCCTTACGAGCGGAAATGACAAGCACACCAAGATCGGCTTGGGATGCACCACCAATCATGCTGGGAACGAAGTTCTTGTGACCAGGGGCATCAAGGATGGTGTATCTGCGCTTGTCGGTTTCGAAATAGGCGCGACCGCACTCGACAGTCTTACCCTTGTTACGCTCCTCAGCGTTGGTGTCAAGGGCCCAGGACAAGTACCAAGACTCTCTGTTTTGTTCTTTAGCTTCTCTCTCATACTTCTCCATGGTTCTCTTGTCAACCATACCGGTAAGGAAAAGAATGTTACCTCCCATGGTGGATTTACCGGCATCAACGTGACCGATGAAGACGACGTTCACGTGTTCCTTAAAGTGCTCATCCAACAAAAGCTCATCTTCCTTGTCTTGCTCGGTGACCTCAGGAGCCTCGGTAACCTTAGGTGGGGCCTCAGCCTTGGGCTTAGGGGCCTCCACCTTAGGCTTGGGGGCCTCTGGCTTAGGAGCCTCTACCTTGGGTGCTTCAACCTTAACTGGTTCAGCAGCAGGTGGTGGTGCTGGGTTGGAAGCGCCAAGAGACAAGCTGACTGCCTTGGCAGGAGCATCGGAGCCGATGGACAAGCTGACTGCCTTGGCAGGAGCCTCAGAGCCGATGGACAAGCTAACTGCCTTGGCAGGAGCCTCAGAGCCGAGGCTCACAGTCTTGGCAGGAGCATCAGTCTTTGACATCCAGGTGGGTACGAATTCCCTGGCTTTGGGGTTAGGTCTGAACTCGGTAGCGCCTGCATTAAGTGAAAGCTTAGAAAAGCTGGATGGGACGTCGTTTCCGCTCATCTCAGATCAACAGTGTAAGCAAAAATACTTCAACTGGGAACAAGGCGAAGAGAAAAACGGCCCACGCAATGTTTCCTATATTCCCTACCAAATTCGGATCTCGTCCAAATGAAAAAAAATCCACCACACATCATGGGTGAATCAATTTTTCTCGTGGTGCTGGTTGGAAAGGAAAGGGGGTTGGTGGTGAGTAGCAGCAGATGAGGCACCATGGCTCAGTCCAATCATGACTATTCTATTGCTTATGAATTGATGCTGGATCGGGTTCTATGCCATTCATTTAGATGCTTTATTTATCAATTATGCTTCCCTCAACTAGCTTCATCTTCGACCTGCTTTTCGTTTCCGATTAACCTTGCCAATTTCGTCATGGAGACTTCGTTTACATATAAACAATTCTTTAGTGAAAATCCTTGTGTATGGGGATGAGTAGAAGTAATAAGAAAAATACCCAAATATATCCGAATCATCCAGCGATTCACTGGTTTTTACTTGTGTCTGAAGCCATTGTTCTACCAAATAACCAGATTAGCTTCGGTAAGCGGGAGGTGAGATTTTGATGCAACAATACCGTCTGCTCCGGTGCCAATAGAATGCTCGTGGAGGACGAGCTCAACCACAGTCGGGAGAGTATTTCTGTCTCTTTCTGGATAATAGCCCTAAAGGGTGATGAGGCGTTTTAGTTTCCTTCCTTATGCCGCAACAATGTAATATGTGTACTTTGGTGAAACGCTTGAAATTGGGTCCTGAATAGGCTGCCTTTTTGGTCGGTGGTTTTCGTTTGACAAGTAGATCTTCAAACTCCACCTGAGCCATATTACGTATACTGTTCACTTCCATCACCTCCGACTTCACCTCAGGGTCTTTCTCAGCGCTGGGGTGAACGGGTGGGTCCGATTGTTCTCTTTCGGAAGGAAAACTTGCTGGGTCTGGGGAGTGTTTTTCTATAGTGTATCGTTGACGAGTGACATTTTGGGACTCCTCTTGCTTGAGTTCCTCCTTCTCACGCTGCCTCTTAACAGGAGGCTTTGGTTTGAGAAAGGAAAGGGTGAAATCCCTCGCACTTATCGGCTTCGATATGGATCTTCCAAGTTGTGAGACGCCTTGTGTGTTGGGAGAGACTGATTGCGCTCGTTGCGATGAATTTTGACTAGCACCTACGCCGTATGAGAACACTTCAACCACTGGTTCCGTCTTAATCGAGGAATCCAGCTAACTTAACAATCAGTGCCACATCGTGAAAATCCACGCAAATTGGGACATACCGAGTCTTCCATCGTGTTTGGGATATCCACCAGTCTGCTCTGTGAGGCAGTATCATTAGCCTGAAACGAGTTTTGCGCTTTGTCCCCAAACCTAGGACTTAAGATAGAGCTTGAAAGCTCCCGGGCAGAAATTCTCTTAGGGCTAGGGCCTTTAGGCTTGATGAAAAGTTCCGACTGCGGTTGCGGTTGCGATTGTGATTGTGATTGTGGAGAAAGCGTAACTGCTATTATAGTCGGAGTCATTCAGGTGAATCTCAATAGCGGCTGGATATCCAACAAGTTATACCTGTGCGAGGCTTCAGAAACGAGTCCAATCTTGATTGTGTCTTGGCAGATTTGGGTTGAGGCTCGATGCTCTCAATAGACGGCTTTATGGATGCGCTAACCGTGGCTTTAGGCTTCGACTTGGTAAAGCAGTCCAAGGTTCCATGGAGAATGGCAAAGCCGATATCCATCTCAGATATCAAGTCATATCCCAAACTATCTCGAGCATTCAGTAACATGCATGAGATCAGTAGCATGGATGTTGTTTACCTCACAATATGATCCACGAGTATCCCGTTGGCATTTTCTGGGGGCCGAACAAAGGTAGGCCCATGGTAGCGTGCGACAAAACTATCAAGGTCGCTCAATCCCCCTTCGTAATAAACCGTCTCCCCTTCACCAATCTCTACGGGCTCGGATATTTTTGGAAGCTTTGGAGGATGTGTTGGCCCAAGTATTGATTATCTGGAGGTAAACCGACGTACCTGGCTACTTGACAACACGATAAATGTTTTAGACTTGAAAAGCCCCCTTCTCCTCTCGTTCGGAAGAAACGAGATGGTGTTGGGATCAATGATCTTTTCTTTGATCGGGGGAAGAAACTGCTCTTCTCCTGGTAACGAGAAATTCACCTCAAGCTCGTGTCTAGAGTTGTGTATCGCCTCCAACCATTTATCATTTACGATATAACAGCACCTGAGCAACGCAAACAATACTTTCTGGGTAACTTGGATGTTTTGCATGACAAGGTGCGTGCACTCCGAGCTCCAACGGTCGACCAACTTCACGTCTGAAGAAATAATGAGTCCCACATCCGTAGTACCGAGCTACTCGCGACTCACCTAGGTCCAGTGCGATAACAGATAGATGTTTTTTGATCGAAGCTCTCATACCCGAACAGCATAGGACTAAGCGCTTGAAGGTAAGTCTGAAAAGAGGCGAGTCTTTAGTTTACACACGATACACGAAATCACCCGTGAAACTCCATTACTTGTAGGTTGAACTCATCGCCCCCAACTTTATCTCGTCGCCTTCCCGAAGTACTTGCTTGTCTATTTTTTCTTGGTTAACGAATAAGCCAAACTTCGAACCTTCGTCGGTTAAGGTTACGCTGGTGTTGGTTCTGGTATCGTTCTAGTAAGCGCCAACATGCGATCAGCGGGATTCTCAATCACAACACTAAACTACTGTTCCATACCACAGCGCTCAAGGAGCCTTCAGATACCGAGAGGGTCGCATGCTTTCTACTAACAGAGCGATCGTTTGGAATATTGATGGTACAGTCTGAAATGTGCGAAAATAATCATTGGTCATTGCGTCGACATCACCAAGAAAAACGAACTCAGACCTTTGCGCCCAATGGTATATATCTTTCCCGGAGCCAACCAATATTGTGAACCTGCAGCGTCGCCTCGGGTTAGTAATTAGCGAAAAGCCCTGCTCGAGAGGTGGCCTTTACCTTCGTTTGGCCCTGTTCCAACCAATATCCACATTTGAATGCAAGTGTAGTGCAAGCAAGACTGGTGACCGGGCAGTTATGACTAAATGCTAAATGTTAAATGCGCCATGCAAAACCAAATCCACTTGTTTAATCACAATCCACAATCCACAACTTGGGCAAGCTCAGCCCTAACCCTGAAGTCCACATATTCCACTGGTATGTTTCCAGGGACTGTCCATTGGTTGCATCCAGGAAGATTTGATTATAAACCGATGTCTCAATCTGACAACCACATACATATATATGTAGGCTTGCCACAGTATTCCTAAAGTACTAAGACAAATCCAGGTTTAGATTGATTATCGCAAATTAAAATCAACCCAACTGAAACCCATACTTGGTCAGAAAGAGGTACAAAAGGCAAAAAATTGCGAATAAAGTCACTAGGCCGAGGCTTACAAGTAGACTATTCCCCTCTATCCCTCCAGGATACTCGGAAGATATGGTGTTGCAGAACTACAGTACCGAATTACGTTCCCTGAGAACCTTGATCATAGACAACTATGATTCCTACACCTTTAACCTGCTGCAACTGTGGCCATTCACCGAGAATGTGGTGGTAATCCGAAACGATCAATTCGAGTGGTACCTACTACCTGAAGTTGCTTTGCTCCTTAACAGCATTCTAAAGGAAGGTTGCTTGTTTTAGGGAACAGTTCAAGAGAGAAGTGTTGCCACACTTTGATAATGTCATTATCTCACCAGGCCCGGGTAGGCCGGAGAAAGACGAAGTGAGTCAACTTCTAGTGTAGAGAGTGTATTGAACCTTGTGATAACGCTGTTCAAATAAGGATTTCGGGATCTGTCGAAACATTATACAGGAGGCCAGCCTTCCCATCTTTGGTGTGTGCCTTGGGCATCAAGGGATAGCTCATTTGTTCGGAGGAAAGGTAGAGGCTTTGATTTATTACCGTGGCAATGGATGGGATAAAATAGTAAGCTGGCTTTACAGGTAGTCCATGCCCCCCAAGTAATGCACGGCAGGTTGAGCGAGATATATCATCATCAAGAGAATGAGGAAAACACCCTGTTTGCTGGTATTCCATCGCCATTCAGTGCTGTTCGGTATCATTCCTTGGTTGCCTCCCCTGAATGTAAGCCCTCCCCAAACAAAGATAGCTGTCGGCCACTCCTAACCAAATCATCTCTAGCCTTCCCCGATTCCATATTGGTCACAGCATGGTGCGGCGAGGAAAACGAGCCTAACGCCCAAACCATCATGGGCCTACAGCACCGCTCCAAGCCCATCTATGGGGTCCAATTCCATCCGGAGGTAGTTTCCAATGCATTTGTTGTGTTGACCTAGCCCTCACCTTTTGTTTGGACCAGTCGATCTGCACGGAATATGGAAAGCAGATGGTATTGAACTTTCAGAGAATTACCATGAAATGGTTACAGCAGGTAGAGCACACGTCTGACCCCGCGACCAAATCCGCCCGTCTAATGCCACGCTATTTCACCAGAGAGATGCGATTTTCCCACGGCCCGAAATTCCTAGACAGGTGCTGAAACATTCAGTGGTATCAGATGTCATGACCAACTGGCATATGTCCGAGGCCAATCCGGAATACACCGTGTTTGCTCATAGGATGACTGGTCTCAAGCTCAACTCGGACCTGGTTTTTGAGAGCATGTTTGCTAGAGACGAGGTGGCCTTCTGGATGGACAGTGCAAGGGTGAGTCTACTCTCTTCGTCTCACCGATAGTTCATCTGTGGGTACTAAGCACCCACCCTGTAGGAATCTGATCTGCAAAGCATCTCATCCTTTGTTGGCTCGGGAATGGAGAACGGAAGGTAACCCTCGTTAGTATACTACGCAGTGCATATCCCGGATTGTACCAACTCTCTCCACCCTAGTTTCACCGTCCGGTACTACACCGAGTCCCGTGAGATTGCTATCAGCAAGCCAGTCGACACTGAAGGCTTGAAGAAGATGCAGGTGGTTTCGAAATCGGTTCTTTCGGAAAACACCACGTTTTGGGACTGGGCCTCCAGATTGACCAACCATTTCTCACGAGTCTCCACCAAGCAGTGGACAGAAGAGAGCACAGATCTTCCCGTTAGGTTGCCGTTCGATTTCCATTGTGGTTTGGTTGGATATTTTGGTTACGAACTGAAGAGAGAATCCCTGCCCGGATACAAGACTCCGCCGCAGGCTTTGGGCCGTTCCAAGGATCTTTCCCAGGCCTTACCTGATGCCACATACATTTTCGCCAACAAGGTGATCGCATTCGATCACAAAACCGACGCTATTTGGCTATTGTGTTTGGTCCACAGCGGGCCAGACGCATCATCCTTCGAGAACCTGTCACCCGGAGTGGACATGGAGGAGTGTCATAGCTGGATGAAAAGTACCGAATCGTATCTAGAGAACCTGGCCCACTCCAGCGAAATTACTGGCTCAAGACAGCCATTCGAAACCTTGAAAAAGCCGCGTTCCAAGATTTTACCCCCTGGCTTCGCCTCGGATCTAAGCGAAGCTGGGTACATTAAGGCGATCACTCGGTCCATTGACAATATCCGCGAAGGCGAAACCTACGAAGTATGCATGACCACCCAGTTCAGAGCCACTCTGCCCTATCCACTGAAGACGCATGAAGATTTCGAGGGTAGAGGCAGCCTCTCGGAAAGCCACTTCACCCCCCTTGACATGTACAAACTCCTACGCAACAACAACCCCGCCCCTTTCTCGGCCTGTTTCCAATTCGGGGATACCGACCACACTGTGATGAGCTCCAGCCCAGAGAGATTCTTGCGAGTGAGTGGCCAAGGATTGGTCGAAATGAAGCCTATCAAAGGCACCATCAGCCGCGCCAAAGAGGGATGCTTCTGCAATCCAGAGACCGTCAAAAATTGTAGTGGGGCCTGTATCAAGGTTGAAGACGAGAGACGAGCCACCGAATTGGAGAACGACATCAAAGAAAGGGCCGAAAACCTGATGGTATGTAGAGGAGCGTGACTGCAGTGGTGCCGCGATTGACCCATTGCCATTTAGATTGTGGATCTTGTACGGAACGACCTCAATCAAATCTGTGTCCCCAATTCGGTGCATGTGCCAAAGTTGATGCACATAGAAAGCTACGAGACGGTGCACCAGCTAGTCACCACGATTCGTGGTGAGCTGAGGAGCACCATCAACGCAGTAGATGCCGTTCGGGCATGCTTCCCCCCTGGTACGTCCACCATTCTGGCTGGTCAGACTGACCATTCTTAACCTCCATGCTGCCCAACAGGTTCTATGACCGGTGCACCCAAACTCAGAACTGTTCAGATACTAGATGAGCTCGAAGAATATCGACCTCGCGGAATTTACTCTGGCGCCTTGGGTTACATCTCCCTGAGTGGCGCTGCGGATTTCAGCGTGGTCATCCGTACCGCGGTTGTGGAGAACGGCCAAAGTATGTGCCTAACCTTTCGATCCTTGAGCAACCCCATTAACGTCGCTATCTAGATGTGTCTGTTGGAGCCGGTGGAGCAATTACATACCTTTCAAATGCGGAGGCCGAATACGACGAGGTCCTCTTGAAGGTGAATTCCGTCATTCCAAGGTAAGACAATCGAATCACTGGTGCGCACACATTCTGGTTGCTAACCTCCTGTCCAGCATATCGGCTTTTTGCGACTCCATGCACCGAAGTGCTACCCGATAAATTTGCCAAGTCAATCTATACATATACCTTCTCTACCCTTTCCTCCCATAGATAATATCAATCAATATCCATCTATTAGCTGATTTCATGGCCTTTTGTATTGTTAATTTGTTGAGTAAAAATGGACATTTCTCATTCGAGCATTGGGATGTGCACTACGCAGTCATCCATTTACGCGTGTACCACCAAAGCTTACTCGACACCTTGCTGCTTGGCAAACTCAACAAATACTTGGGTCAAGGTGGGTTGGGCCACGGTGTGATTCACGATGTCCAAGGGGGACTTGATTTCTTGAAGAAACCTAAATATCTTTCCGAGCGTGGTGCCAGATATCTCGAACACTACGTGACATCCTAATCTACGCAACAACCTTATTTGCTCATCTTGGTTGTCGAAGCGCTGGAACATCCGCTGTACCGCTGCTTCGACCGTGCTGAGGGAGTTGGTCTGTAGGCTCACTTTGTATCCCTTCCCGTAGGTATTCTTCAATCGCTGGGGAGTCCCCAGAGCGGCAAGCCTGCCTTTGACGATGATCCCTATGCGGTCACAGAGCGCATCAGCTTCCTCCATACTGTGTGTCTACAGGAGAAAGAAGGTTGGTTCCCATTCATCATGAAAGCCTGGGGTACTGCTTACCGTCAATATAATACTGTTGCTTTTCTTCAACTTCCTAATAGCCTCCCAGATGGATTTTCTGGCGGAAATGTCCACACCAGCGGTTGGCTCATCCAAAATTAGAACCTTCGGGTTTCCAACCGCCGCCATAGCAATGCTTAGTCTACGCTTATTCCCCCCACTGTAGGTCCCTACTCGCTGATCCGCAACCTCTTGAAGGGTCATTTCATTGATGATGGTCCCCACCGCCTCCGCGGCATTGTTAGGACAGCGTAAGCTGGCGTATAAACGAAGGTGCTCTCTGCCAGTCAACTCCGGGATCAAAATATCACTCTGTTGGCAAACACCCAAAAGCTGCTTCAACTCGAGAGAATACGGAACGATCGAATACCCCTCGATTGTTGCATTCCCAAAAGTGGGAGACAATGCGCCGATCAGCATTTCGATGGTGGTTGTCTTACCCGCTCCGTTAGGTCCTAGGTAGCCTAGGCATTCGTTATGTCTTAAGGAAAGCCAGAGGTCGTCTACAACCACTCTTTGTTGGTCCGAATGGCTCAATGGGAACGTCTTGGTTAAACCTTGGATGTGCAGGACATCAGTAATGGGATCTTCAAGCAGTCGCTGCGTCACTTCCTCATCAGGATGATCGATATTAATGTCCACGCGCGTCCCCGGTCTATCATTATGCAAAGTAGAGTCTGTGGGAGCTCTAGGCCTGATGGATTTGTATATGAACTTCATCAAAGAGAGCCGTTGGTTCCCTGCCTGCTCCAAACATACCAGCAAGAAGGCGTAAAATGCTGTGCTGGCGATCAACGTTAATAGTATGGGAAGAAGGGGATAGCGGATGTCGAAAACCATGGGTATCGAGTACGGATGGCCCCTGGTCCAGGCAATTTGCAGCTCCTACAACGTCAGAGACTTTGAATACTGCCAGACACTGACAAGATTGGCGCTATGGATACGTACACTCAAGCCATACTTCAGCGCAATGGTGGGGAAGATAAAAGTCAAGCTACAGATGGTGAATAGGCTTGGATGGTCGCTCAGGACATATGGAAAGCATATAATCCAGAAAATCAAAAGACTCATGGATACCCCAACGGATTTACTTTTTTCAAACCTGTATGAAAGTGCGTATCCCATCAAGATGAGCGGCGGCCCAGACAATACCAGAAGTAGCGAATAGCTTACAGCGCTGGATTCCAAAAATGCCGATATCGATTCAACTCGTGTGAAGAGCAACAACACTATTATCACTACAAGATAGGCCATGAAGTCTTTAATGAAAGCGGCGGCAAAATAGGCCCGGGCGTCCAGACCACCCAAGAGTAGTAGTTGCTTTTGACCTTGCTCGCGCTCACGTACCACATTCGTTACGTATGTGATCAAGAGGGTAGCCAAGGCTAGAATGGGTTCAGTTGCTAACAACAATACTGATATGCTCTTGGAACAATACCGTAAACTATAAATGCAGAGATCGTCCCCATTTCATCGACCAGCTTTTCTGAAGTAGCGGTTGGCAAAGTTCTGTAAGTGACATTACTCATTGTAGCCGTCCGTTGATTCTTGCTGTAAGTGCTCTGGATTGCTGCCTCCATATTTGAAACAAGCCAAGGGAGGAATATAGCTTGATAGCTTCGGTAGAACACAGTGTAGCCGAAGTCGAGCTGGTTTCGCCCTTCTTTGATCTGGTTCAACTCGAAGCCCAACTCCGACACTTCTTGGCCATTGTAAGCATTGAGTTGGTCGTCGAGTTGTATGATTTCACTAATGGAGCTGTAGTGGTTGAATTTTAAGGTGGGGTTTCGAGTCCTGTTATCTTGTACCGCGATATAGTTTGGGAGCAACTGTTGGTTCCAGAATTCGTCGGTGATTCCTGGATTTAGTACGATTCCAGGGTTGAATCTGGAGGAAAAGGGAGTGTTGCTGTGCGGAGAGATGATCGGCCTGTTTATTTCGATTAGTATGGCTCACTGTGGTGTGCTGGGTGAGCATTTACCATGAAACAGACTCGACCGGTAGGCTTTGACCTGCATTAGCCTTAAAACGTTAATGTTGACGGCTTACCACTGACTAGCACCAACAGATCTTACTATCATAAATGCAATAGCAATATATATGACGGGTGTGGCAAGGACTTCATGGGAGCAATTAGTGCCGCATTCCTAGTTGTAGTCCGTATTAAATGTACCTGAAATCTCACTCAAGATTCTACGAACGATAAGCCTCAGATTAAGTAGAAGATTGATCTTCACTTGGGTGCCAAACGGAATGGGACTTGGGGTTGACATCGTCATGTTGATTGATCGGAAACTTGGTCTGGAGTATAAGTATTTGTATGATTCCAATGAGCCCTCTGATTAGCGTTAGGATGTGGAGTAACAGTAGGACGAGCTAAGCCACAGAGCCACATATAGAAATAGTGCACATGATTGTAGTTGTGATGTGACAGCACTTATTTCTAATGAGAAGGTCTGTAGTAGGACCAATTGAAATTGTACAAACCCATGACTACTCTCAGGGTTTTCATCTGGCTATATATTCCTTGACTTCAATCCTTTGCGATATCATGGAGCGAAAAAGAAGCTCAATAGCAAGTTACAAAACAGTCAGTGAGCCTTCCAAATGGAAGCAGTTCAAAGCGGTGCTCAGGATGCAGGTGCTTCGGAACACTCGAGACAAAGTCTCTTTGTACAATTTCTTCATAATGGTAGGAAGATTCAATGGCTTTGCTCACCATCTTACTGAATATTTGCCATCAGCCGATGAATATGGCCATAGGACTGTTCTTTCTTTTATACGTATTTACCCCGGCAGGTTATATTCCTTCTGATTTCCCTTCCATGATGCAGTCAGATAATCTCTTATCTTTCCCAAGTTCTCGATGTTAAGCCACTATCACCGCTAACGGAGAGTGCTTGCTCTGCGAGCCATCATAGCTGTGTTCATATAGGCTACGTCAGTAATGGGGCCAACCAAGAAACGCTACGGCATCTTCAACGATTTTTGGAGTATTCTGAGCCGAGTATCGTCACCACTCGGCAATTTTCCAGCTTTGATGAGTTGGTGAGCCATAGAAATCAAGATCCATCCTCTCTGGTGGTGGGAATGACCTTGAATGATTGTGACACGAGCCAGGTAGGGTATCCAAGCGAAAGACGCTAGTCTCATGCACTATATATATATATATACTAACAATTCCCTTGACAGCCTGCATCGTATGAGATACATTTAGCCTATTCAATGCACAATATTGCGAGCTTATTTACGTCCAAGTCACTGACTATTCAAGCATACATCGAGCGGGCAATCACCAACGTCCGTCGACAAGCAGCTGGTCAGGCATTGCTTTCTTCCCCACTCCCAGCAAAAGGAACGGTCTTCGATAAGAAAGCAACCAGCGGAATCGGGCAATGGTTCATTTCCTATACTGCCTTGGAGTCCAACAGAATGAACAGATTTGTGATATCTACGCTGACTATATTCTACGTAATAGGCGCATTCCAGATGTTACTCGTCCACTACATCAGCATATTGAACGAGGACAAGAAGTCCTTAATCAAAGGGACGATGCTTATGATGGGGCTTGATCACTCCGTTTATCTTGCTGCAGTCTGGTCGAGTTTGGTCATCTTCACGCTGCTCCCTATTGCCACAATAGTTGCTCTTCTTCATTTCAGGGCAGTGCTAAGCTCAGTTATGGCCTGGCAGGTATTATTCGCGCTATGCTTCTATGCACTCTCGATGATTGCGCTGTCGGCCATTTTATCCCTGATCTTCAATGAAACGTACACTGGTCCCATAGCTGCCACTGTTTTCGTCTTTGCTTCTGCTGTAGTATCTGTATGGTTCGAGCTTCTTGGAGTTCGGAGACTATCATGGGCTATCTCGAGATTGGCATTACTGTTTCCGCCGATCGCTATTGGTCAGGTAGTTGCGTTGATCAGATATGATACCACTAATGAGATGAACCATCCCAAGCATGGGACTCCATTGTATGTCGCCATGCTGATGCTTGTGGTGGATTCCTTCTTGTACTTATTCGTGGCCTGGTATGCGGATCACCTGAAACCTGGTAAGGAAGGGATTGCGCTGCCTTGGAATTTCTTGTTTAACCCCAGCTACTGGAAACGTGTGAGGTTTAGTGATACCGTCAGCGCCGTTAATGGTAGTGAGTTATGGGCTACTAGAAAGGTTAGGGAAGAGGACAGGCACATGTTCGAATCACAGGATGTTAGTTCCATTGCTCCACAGGATCGTGGGGCCATCTTGATCTCGGACCTACAGAAGACCTATGCTGTAGGAAGCGGACAGAAAATCCATGCTGTCGATAGCCTGGACATTGATCTGAATCGGGGTCAGGTACTGGCGCTTTTGGGCTCCAACGGTGCCGGGAAAACAACTGTCATATCTATGCTATCATGCCTGATGCTCCCCGATGATGGATCCATCTCAATTTTTGGCCAAACGTTGCCTACACGTAAAAACCAAAGCCCTAACATCGGCATCACGTTTGAGGTTCAAAAGCTTCTTGGAGTCTGCCGACAATCCGATGTACTACTTGATGTTTTCTCAGCGGTTGAGCATTTAGAGCTGTTTGCTGCTGTGCGTGGGCTCCGCGTTCTTGGCAAGATCGAGGCAGATGGGACTGTAGTCTCAGGTGATCCGGATGCTCTACAAAAGGAGTATATCTTTGCATTGATGGAAGATGTCTCGCTGGCGTCAAAATGCATCGAAAAAGCTGGGTCTTACAGTGTTGGGATGAAGCGGAAACTCAGTCTAGCCATTGCGCTTTTGGGAAACCCTTCCATTGTTGTTCTGGATGAACCAACCTCTGGTATGGATGTTTACTCGAGAAACACCATCTGGCAGCTAATCCAGGATAGCAAAGAAAACAAAGTTATCATACTAACAACACACAGTATGGAGGAGGCAGATATACTAGGTGATCGGGTAGCTATCATGTCAAAAGGCAAGCTTAAAGCCCTTGGAAGCCCTCTCTTCTTGAAGGATCGATTTGGTACGGGGTACCGTCTCAGTCTAATAAAAAATGGACTGTTTGATCAGGACGGGCTTACGCAGTTTATTCAGTCCTTCATTGCAACAGCGGAAGTACTGGAGAACTCGGCCCATAATATTACTTATTTACTCCCCGATAATCAAGAGGCCTATCCCGATTTCTTTGAAGCATTGGAGGGGTTATGTAAGAATGAGAACTATGGTGTTGTTGAGTTTGCTTTGTCGACGTCTACCTTGGAAGAAGTATTTCTGTCTTTATATCATTGAGTTTGCTTTGTCCACATCTACTAGTGGCTCAACGGTAATTGTATCTACTAATGTCCGCTACTATCAATAATCTCCATCTATTGTTGGTTGTATTTTGACTATCAGCGTAAATGAGTTGATCAAAATAAATCGGAGTTGCTTTTATAGCCATTTACCAAAAAATATACATTTGTAAATATTCTCATCTAGTCTGCGTCAACATCCCATAATATTATTTTTGGATTGATTTGATAAGCGTTTATACATTGATCAGCCGCCATTGCTTATGGCAATGAAATAACTGACTACGCGTGAGATGTGCCAATCCTGTGTGCACTCTTCGCGTAGTATGAGTCAATATTTTGCACATAATGGTTCCAAAACCGTTTTTTGTGAAAGTACACCTCGCTGAAAATGAATTTAGTGATGATTGGACTTTGTTTCTAATGTATATTTCGATTCTTTAAACTCTGTAGCAAGGGGCTAAATATGTAAATGTCGGTGCGCAAAAACCCAAAGCAACCACCTTATATAGACATATGATCAGCAGTTAACTTAGGGCATTATTTTCCTGGTAAACATCCCTATCCACAAATGTTGCTACAAACCTCCGAGGACATGGCCATGTTGGCTTCCAAATGGTGCTCCCACTCCAGGAATACTCTCCCCTACAATATCTCCATTTCTGATTCGAGGTTTCTATCTCGTATTTACATTTGGATTCTAGGTATTTCCCTCTTGACATTCTTTCCATACTGAAGGTACTGTTCACCATGTGGAGGTTCTAATAACAATGGAAAACAATGATGTCTAGCTTATGTGCTCTTTCGATCTAGATATTGGGCAGCTTCGGGATGTAATATTGACTATTAAAGACCACAATACGACAATTGAACCGAGCTGACTAGGTAGCGGTCCTTCCGAAGTAGCAACGATCCAAAGAATAGGTGGTATTTCCTGAAAGAGAATATGGCTTTAAGCTCTATCCAAGTTCTATACCACTTTATCCCATGAATCCTCCTTGCTTAATTTACACTTGCAATAAGACTATATTAGGTTCGATATTCGATTAATCATAATCATCGATCGTACTTTTAAGAAATAAGTAATCACTAGGTTTGATCGAATACTATGTATTCTAAGCGATTTCCAAAAGAGGCAAGATTTACCTTGACATGAGCAGGGTTGTGTAAGCAAATATAAATATCGAATGATTTCATTAGTATTCCTCATTAACAATAACTATCTCATCATGAACTCAATCAACTCTTGTGAGGCACCAGAAGTGCGAAGGAGCTCCGAATCACACCCTCCCTCCTTTCTTCCAGTAAGTGCCAACGACACCTACCCTGAGGAGAAGAAGGAGATCGACACCTCAACGGAGGATCAGCCACAATCATTCTACCGTCGCTTTCGCTTATGGTT
Source organism: Basidiobolus meristosporus CBS 931.73 (assembly GCA_002104905.1). NCBI lineage: Eukaryota > Fungi > Basidiobolomycota > Basidiobolomycetes > Basidiobolales > Basidiobolaceae > Basidiobolus > Basidiobolus meristosporus. The sequence continues at coordinate 10,097 of MCFE01000325.1, read as the reverse complement.
CCATCTATTGATGTTTCTGGTCATCACCGGATTGATGATCGGTGCCTGGATATTGCACGGAAAGGATTCCCTGGTCCTGTCCCTTCTGTGGGCCTTTGTCTCCTTAAAGCTTATGTTCTACCACGTTACCACCAGGATTCTTTCCAAGCCGTTGGGCATGTTCTTTGGTGCCATCTTCAAGGTCGTCTTTGCCATCCCCGAGAAGATCCGTCTTGTCCTGGGCGTTCTGCTTCCTGTCGGCTTGATCGTTTCAGTCACCTTGGCGCTTCCCATCCAAGAGGGTCACAGTACCCGTATGGATCGGTTGAGATCTCTCCTGGGGCTGGTGATATTCATTGGCGTTCTGTTTGCCACGTCGAACAACCGCAAGCTCATCCCCTGGAGAACTGTCGTCGTGGGTGTTTTGCTCCAGTTCCTTCTCGGCTTGTTCATCCTCAAGACCTCTGTCGGCTATGACATCTTCAGCTGGCTCTCGAACATGTGCTCCACTCTGCTTCATTTCTCCAAATCAGGCCTGTCGTTCGTAACCAACGACGACATCGCCAACATCGGCATCTTTGTGTTCACCGTGTTGCCAGCTGTGATCTTCTTCGCGGCCATTGTCAAGGTAGTGTACTACCTCGGTGGTATGCAATGGATCGTCCGAAAGTTCGCCTGGTTGATGGTCAGACTCATGGGCACCAGTGGAGCTGAGTCTGTGGTCGCTGCTGCCTCGCCATTCGTTGGCATGGGCGAATCATCCTTACTGATCCTGCCATTCTTGGAAACCCTTACTCGCAGTGAGCTTCACTCGGCCATGACCTCTGGCTTTGCCACCATCTCCGGCTCTGTGCTGGTTGCCTTCATCTCAATGAAGGTCGATGCACAGACCTTGATCACCTCGTGTGTGATGTCGGTTCCTTGCGGTCTTGCCATCTCCAAAATGCGCTACCCGGAGACTGGTGAGCCAGTCACCAAGGGCAAGGTGAGAATCCCCGAGAGTGAAGACAAGGAGGCCAATTTCCTCCATGCTGCCTCCAACGGAGCTGCCCAGGGTATCCACTTGGCTTTGCTGATTCTAGCCACTGTCATCTCGTTCATCTCATTGCTTGCGCTGGTCAACTCGTTCCTCACCTGGGTCGGAAACTTCTTCAACATCGACAACCTCACCCTGGAGTTCATCGTTGGCTACCTGTTCTATCCTTTCATGTGGCTGGTTGGCATCCCAAACAGAGATCTCCTCACTGTCGCTCGCCTGATGGCCACCAAGATGTTTGTGAACGAGTTCGCCGCGTTCGCCGAGCTCGCCAACCTCACCACCTCGGGGGCCTTGGAGCAGAGAACAGCATCACTGGGCATTTACTGCCTGTGCGGATTCGCCAATTTCGGATCCATCGGTATCCAGATTGGTGCCTTGGGGGCTATGGCACCTAGTCGCAAGAAGGATCTGGCCGAGCTCGCCTTCTCAGCGATGTTGTGTGGCACGATGTCCACACTGATGAGTGCCACTATTGCTGGAATGTTGCTTTAGAGCCATCCATCACTTGCATTCCACACATCGCCATCATGTAATATAAATCCAATCATTAGCCAAGCCAACGTAATAATAAAATTCACACATACACAATCAAGTGATGTTTTTCTCAAGTTTAAAGCATTAAATAGTGATACCAGCCCATCCCTGTGGTAATACGCGCTCATGGAGCTGGTTAAGAGATATTCAATGGCATCGTTGCCGTTCACTCCGCACTGCCCGTAGTCACCGCTTTTACTGGCTTGTTATTATTATTTACCACTACTAAATTCATGATATCCTCACCATAGCTATCCAAGTCGGAAGCACACCATCCTTTCAGGGGAAGGATTTGAGGTAATCGAATTCGTGATCACTAACATTTTCAAGTTTAATACGGAAGCCGATAACAAAATTTGAACTCATTTACCACTGCCGAGTTCCTAATAGTTGCCTGCATAGAGAGCGTTCATCCTACGATTTTAATATCGAATATACCCCTACCATCTCACGAGGGTAATTCGTATTATAACCGTATTTGAAACACCATCGCTCCCTAATCATAATGTGAGAGCGGTGAACAAGATTCGCAACAGTGTCACACCGTAACGATAACAATTGCAGAAACAGATAGTCAGTATAATGGCTGAGATTCTCGATTTGTACCCATTGGGAGACTCTGGTAATCGGAATATGAAGTATTCCTTCGATTCCATGAAATTGCTCATATAATTGTCGATGAGCGACTATCTCTTTACCTCACTTGAAAGCATCACCTGAACAGGGTTATTACCAAGCCTGGATCCATTGAATACATATACATATAGTCATCAAGTAAACGATGGCAAATTAAGAGTATCAGCAAGGTAATCAGATGGTCGAGTGAATAATACACTCAGTTGTTCAGCACTGTGGATCAGATAAAACCAGATATCTACCAAATGCGGTTGAGATTTGATATCGATATCTCATATATTGTCAATCAGATAAGTCTTCAACCAAATACGGGGAAGATTTGTGATGGAATATACTTCTCCACTGGCCTCTGCTCCAAGAGCTCTTCCAAACAGAGCGATGTCTTCATAGGGTTTGGTGCAATTCCCATTTTAGGGCTCGATTTCTCATCAGTTCATACACTGGATTTACAGTTGTGTGGAGAAGTATAAATATGAGGGTGTATGGGCAAGTCTACTTCATTCGTAAATCCATTACTCAATAGCCATGTTTACCGTCGAAAGAACCCACAAAAACTCCCTTGGTCATGACCAGACTACCCGCGACAACGTCTCCGGTAACCCAACGAAAGCAGCGGCTTCCAAAGACGTCAAGATGGACCATGTAGACAGGGTGCTCCTTCATACAGATCCGGTGTATCGCTACAACTATGTGGCCAAGTTTGTGGATTTCTCCGACAAAGATGTCCAGGCCATCAAATCGGTGTCGAAGAGACTGGCCCCTCTTGGTGGTGTCATAGTGGACACTGTGTATGACAAGCTCAGAGCATTCGACATCACTTGGGAATCCATGGCCAAACGCCACGAGGGGTACGCTGGGGAGGTGGTTGAGAAAGTGCAGGATCTCAAGGTCGACAGCTCCCAGATCAAGTACAGAAAAGATATGCTGACCCGCTACATCAACCGTCTCCTGGCCAATCCCTACGACGAGAGGATGATCAAGTACCTTGACTGGGTGGCCAAGATCCATACCGACATCCCGGGAAAGAAGTCCAAGATCAACGTGGAGTACATCCATATCTCTGCGCTCATGGGCTTCATCGAGAATACCCTGATGTCGCTGGTTGGCTCACTTCAGCTTGAGCGGGAGCACGAGCTGCAAGTGAATCTGGCCTTCAACAAGGTTCTTTGGCTTCAGAACGACTTCTTTGCCAAATACTACACCAAGGATGGCTCGGATGTACCGGCCTCGTTTGGGCTGCACGCACAACCAGTACCTGCTCCCCGATTCAACCTCAACAGTGCTTTAGTTGGTGGAGTCGTAGCTGCCCTGGGATTATTCCTAGCCCAAAGCATCTGAAAGCATTGTATAAACATTGTGTACATTCTCTAATAAATAAGCGTAAGGTTCATTTCTCACGAACACCAGTTTGGCAATAAAAATAAGCTCAGCGGCCTTCCTTTCAGCTCCCCCTCATGCATTCTTTGCTAACCACCCTACTGACCGAAGTATTCGTTCTATTATTTCCATATTCAGAAAAGTGAAAAGCTTTTAGATATCATGGCTGAATTTGTTGGAAATAGTAGTGCGAATATATTCTCCTGAATATACTTCTGCACGAAACACCAAATCTCTATATGTAAGCATCAAGCCCTGCACGGTTTATAGCCCACAGCCAAGAGAAGCTGATCTTGCAAAGACGGCAAGTTTTTTTCTTGCAACATGTCCTTACTAACCCAGTATAGAAACAAGGTGAACAACATCTCCATAAATAGGCAGATGAACAGCGATCATCTTGGGGTACCATATTTATGATTAATATGCATGGTCGTAAATATAGGCAAAAAGATCCGGAGCCCAAGAGATTGCCTTTCCCACGCCTGGAATGTGAGTCTCTCTAATGTTCCTATATTGGATGGGAGGTTTCTGATGCTCTTTCCTTACTGAAGGCAATACTCACCACGTGAAGATGGAAATGAAGAATATCTTCGGTAATTTTTGATTCCGTTGTAGGGCAGCTTTAGGGAAGTAATATCAACTATTGAAGATCTTACCATCGTATTCGATACAAACTGGCTGGATGGCGGGTGTTCCAAAGAATCGGCCTCAATTTATGAATAAGATTATGGCTTCAAGCTTTATCCAAGTTTCATACCACTTTACCATATTCATACTCCGAGTTTGATACAGTGCATTGAATAATACTATTTTTGGCCAAGTGATCGATTAATCTTAATACCTAATGATCGAACACGCTTCTAATGCCTAAATCGGAACGCCTTCCCTGATCCTGTTCGACCATCGAACGCTTCGATGAAATAAGCGTCCACCGGATTTGTATTGAATGCTAAATACTTTTAATGACTGCCATATAAGGCGAGATTCACTTGACATAAGCAATGGTGTTGGAATGAGGTTGAATATATATACCGAACGATCTCGGTATGCCATCATCATTATCACTAACAGCATCTAATTTCTCATTATGAACTCGAATAACTCTTGTGAAGCACCAGAAGTGCGAAGGAGCTCCGAATCACACCCTCCCTCCTTTCTTCCAGTAAGTGCCAACGACACCTACCCTGAGGAGAAGAAGGAGATCGACACCTCAACGGAGGATCAGCCACAGTCATTCTACCGTCGCTTTCGCTTATGGTTCCATCTATTGATGTTTCTGGTCATCACCGGATTGATGATCGGTGCCTGGATATTGCACGGAAAGGATTCCCTGGTCCTGTCCCTTCTGTGGGCCTTTGTCTCCTTAAAGCTTATGTTCTACCACGTTACCACCAGGATTCTTTCCAAGCCGTTAGGCATGTTCTTTGGTGCCATCTTCAAGGTCGTCTTTGCCATCCCCGAGAAGATCCGTCTTGTCCTGGGTGTTCTGCTTCCTGTCGGCTTGATCGTTTCAGTCACCTTGGCGCTTCCCATCCAAGAGGGTCACAGTACCCGTATGGATCGGTTGAGATCTCTCCTGGGGCTGGTGATATTCATTGGCGTTCTGTTTGCCACGTCGAACAACCGCAAGCTCATCCCCTGGAGAACTGTCGTCGTGGGTGTTTTGCTCCAGTTCCTTCTCGGCTTGTTCATCCTCAAGACCTCTGTCGGCTACGACATCTTCAGCTGGCTCTCGAACATGTGCTCCACTCTGCTTCACTTCTCCAAGTCAGGCCTGTCGTTCGTAACCAACGACGACATCGCCAACATCGGCATCTTTGTGTTCACCGTGTTGCCAGCTGTGATCTTCTTCGCGGCCATTGTCAAGGTAGTGTACTATCTCGGTGGTATGCAATGGATCGTCCGAAAGTTCGCCTGGTTGATGGTCAGACTCATGGGCACCAGTGGAGCCGAGTCTGTGGTCGCTGCTGCCTCGCCATTCGTTGGCATGGGCGAATCATCCTTACTGATCCTGCCATTCTTGGAAACCCTCACTCGCAGTGAGCTTCACTCGGCCATGACCTCTGGCTTTGCCACTATCTCCGGCTCTGTGCTCGTTGCCTTCATCTCAATGAAGGTCGATGCACAGACCTTGATCACCTCGTGTGTGATGTCGGTTCCTTGCGGTCTTGCCATCTCCAAAATGCGCTACCCGGAGACTGGTGAGCCAGTCACCAAGGGCAAGGTGAGAATCCCCGAGAGTGAAGACAAGGAGGCCAATTTCCTCCATGCTGCCTCCAACGGAGCTGCCCAGGGTATCCACTTGGCTTTGCTGATTCTAGCCACTGTCATCTCGTTCATCTCATTGCTTGCGCTGGTCAACTCGTTCCTCACCTGGGTCGGGAACTTCTTCAACATCGACAACCTCACCCTGGAGTTCATCGTTGGCTACCTGTTCTATCCTTTCATGTGGCTGGTTGGCATCCCAAACAGAGATCTCCTCACTGTCGCTCGCCTGATGGCCACCAAGATGTTTGTGAACGAGTTCGCCGCGTTCGCCGAGCTTGCCAACCTCACCACCTCGGGGGCCTTGGAGCAGAGAACAGCATCACTGGGCATTTACTGCCTGTGCGGATTCGCCAATTTCGGATCCATCGGTATCCAGATTGGTGCCTTGGGGGCTATGGCACCTAGTCGCAAGAAGGATCTGGCCGAGCTCGCCTTCTCAGCGATGTTGTGTGGCACGATGTCCACACTGATGAGTGCCACTATTGCTGGAATGTTGCTTTAGAGCCATCCATCACTTGCATTCCACACATCGCCATCATGTAATATAAATCCAATCATTAGCCAAGCCAACGTAATAATAAAATTCACACATACCCAATCAAGTGATGTTTTTCTCAAGTTTAAAGCATTAAATAGTGATACGAGCCCATCCCTGTGGTAATGCATGCTCATGGAGCTGGTTAAGAGATATTCAATGGCATCGTTGCCGTTCACTCCGCACTGCCTGTAGTCACCACTTTTACTGGTCTGACCTGTTCATTAATCCACATTTATCACTAGTAAATTCGTGATATCCTCACCATAGCTATCCAAGTCGGAAGCATCCCATCCTTTCAGGGGAAGGATTTGTGGCGATCGTATCCGTGATCACCAATATTTCTCAAGTTTGATGCGGAAACTGCTTACAAAATTCGCAATGACGCGGCCTTTACATCCATAGTTTTACTCAGAACAGATATCCAATACCAAGATTCAGAATTTTATCCGCCAAGAGTCGCGAAAGTTGTGAAATATATCCACCTACAAGAAATTGGAGTATTACTTGGTACCTGTTGGGTGCTCCCCAGGAATCCAGTAACTGACACATTTTCTTTCTATTAGATTAAATGACTAATTTAGCAACTGGTGAATGACCACAAATTGAAACTATAGCCATCGTATGATTGTAATTTTACTGTGTTGCTCGGCAATTCAATCATTGCTGATTGCGTGAAAGCAGCAGCTTATGTTTTGTTGAAAAAATGGTGGCCAAGATACCGCGTTAGATCAGAGGACATCCAAAACGTTATCATATGGTGAAGTATAATAAAGTTCAAATATTCCGGTATAATGCACGCCGTTATTCTCTACTGCGAATCAGATGAAGCTGAATGAAGGACCAATAGACTACGGTTTAGTATTGGCATTCCCTAGCTGTTTATCAAAACCTGACTACTCCAATATTCCGTAGTAATAGATGCATTATAACCTGATGGGGCATTCAGGTATGATAAACTCAATCTCTGCCGATCAGTAATGTGATCGACCAAATACAGGGCTGATTTGATATCTAATTGCAATGGTGATGGAATTATTCTTCCGCACTGGTCTTTGCATTACGAACTGTTCCAAGTGTAGTAATGTCCGAATAGAATCCCATTTTTGGGCTTGATTTCTCATCCATTCTTACACTGGATTTACGGTTGTGTGGAGAAGTATAAATATGAGGTTGTCTGGGCGAGTCTACTTCATTCAAAAATCCATCACTCAATAGCCATGTCTGCCGTCGAAAGAACTCCCAAAAACTCCCTTGGTCATGACCAGACTACCCGCGACAACGTCTCCGGTAAGCCAACGAAAGTAGCAGCCTCCAAGGACGTCAAGATGGACCATGTGGACCGGGTGCTCCTTCATACAGATCCGGTGTATCGCTACAACTATGTGACCAAGTTTGTGGATTTCTCCGACAAAGATGTCCAGGCCATCAAATCGGTGTCGGAGAGACTGGCCCCTCTAGGTGGTGTCATAGTGGACACTGTGTATGACAAGCTCAGAGCATTCGACATCACTTGGGAATCCATGGCCAAACGCCACGAGGGGTACGCTGGGGAGGTGGTTGAGAAAGTGCAGGATCTCAAGGTCGACAGCTCCCAGATCAAGTACAGAAAAGATATGCTGACCCGCTACATCAACCGTCTCCTGGCCAATCCCTACGACGAGAGGATGATCAAGTACCTTGACTGGGTGGCCAAGATCCATACCGACATCCCGGGAAAGAAGTCCAAGATCAACGTGGAGTACATCCATATCTCTGCGCTCATGGGATTCATCGAGAATACCCTGATGTCGCTGGTTGGCTCACTTCAGCTTGAGCGGGAGCACGAGCTGCAAGTGAATCTGGCCTTCAACAAGGTCCTTTGGCTTCAGAACGACTTCTTTGCCAAATACTACACCAAGGATGGCTCGGATGTGCCGGCCTCGTTTGGGCTACACGCTCAATCAGCACCCGTTCCCCGATTCAACCTCAACAGTGCTTTAGTTGGTGGAGTCGTAGCTGCCCTGGGATTATTCCTAGCCCAAAGCATCTGAAAGCGTTATATCAACATTGTCTATATTCTTTAATAAATAAACTTGTGCAGTATTCTATTAGCTTAATCCCGGGTTGTGACATGATTAGGATAGTCGAGCTATCTCTATCTACCCTTCCCAGCGTTGAAAACCACACCACTTTCCTTAGTACATATGTTCATACTATAATGGCAAGCTGTGGGAGGGTCGTGCTCTACTCCAAAGTTGCAAGTGAATGATGTGGGGAGGTTTGTATAAGCTTTGGAATTGTCAGTTGAAGTTCACAGGCAGGTTGTTATCTCGGCGTAACACCAAACCTGATACACTCTTTTGCAAGAAACCCAAGTGCAAGCTCAAGTTGGAGTAACCTAAATTAATCTAAAGCTAGAACGGAACATTTGGCTGAAAGTGCGCAGGTTCAATACAACTCTTGGATTTCATGGTTGATGCTTTTTGCTTAACATTATGAGGGCATATGCTTTGCTTTATTCATACGATCAACCTTACCGAGCAGCATAGCTCGCAGTCAATTGACCGTGACTAACACTGTTGTCGTCGGGAAATCCTAATGGAACACTGCCGCGAACATTATAACCATGATTCTGTAAGTCGTGACGTGATGAGCATGTCTGGGATGCAGTAATGGAGCTTCCAGTGTTTTGGATGAATGCTGCGATTCCACCAAGGATATGGCAATTAGTTGGGTTATTGACCTGGTTCGAGATAGTTTTGTATCGGCCCAGACTGTATGGATTAGCCCAGATTACGCACATACATGCTTATCCCGAGTTGCAGGAGAATTACCCCAAGCTAGTAGTCACATGTGCTAGCGAAGAACTGGCTCGGGAGACGAAATGGTCTTTTGCCTACTTTTCACCCGCATCAGCACCACCCCTTGATCACCTTTCCACGAGATTGATTTGTGAAGTAATTGTATTGGAGAGCACAACCGCAAAAGAAGTTGCTCCACATTATGATGGTCGCTCTATATGGGTTACCCCTACAACTAAATGCTCTAACTTGACACGAATATACACATCAATCTAGCAAACTAGAAGGCTGCCCTGTTCTGTTTCCAGCTAGATATAGATCGACTGAAGTACAATATCAAATTTTGACTGGTGAGAAATCCGAGTTGCGAGATTAATGTGATTCCAGTATTCCGGTACAATATCCCCAGTATTCGATGTATTTTCGCTAACTCTGTTGCGTATCACTCATTTCATTATATCCAGATCAGGTATATATGGATAGATTCCACAACAGTCTGACAGGGCATTCCAGTGCATGGCTATTCATTGTCAATCAGATAAGTCCAAATCATGGCAGTAAAATGGCAACCAAATATGTTATAGATTTGATATCGAATCGCCAGTGTTATTTTTGATGGAATTGTTCTTCCCCGCTCTGTCCACTAGGAACTATTCCAAGTGTAGTAATGTCCGAATAGAATCCCATTTTTGGGCTTGATTTCTCATCCATTCTTACACTGGATTTACGGTTGTGTGGAGAAGTATAAATATGAGGTTGTCTGGGCGAGTCTACTTCATTCAAAAATCCATCACTCAATAGTCATGTCTGCCGTCGAAAGAACTCACAAAAACTCCCTTGGTGGTGACCAGGCTACCTGCGACAACGTCTCCGGTAACCCAACGAAAGCAGCGGCTTCCAAAGACGTCAAGATGGACCATGTGGACCGGGTGCTCCTTCATACAGA